>CAUYSK010019501.1:0-14156 GCA_963575035.1 Avahi laniger | reverse complement strand
AAAATAGAAAGAAATTAATTGAACAACTAAAAATACAGAGAAAAAATTAGCCAGGCATGGTGGTGCATGCCTGTAGTCCCAGCTACTCGGGAGGCTGAGGCAGAAGGATCGCTTGAGCCCAGGAGTTTGAGGTTGCTGTGAACTAGGCTGACGCCACAGCACTCACTCTAGCCTGGGCAAAAGAGTGAGACTCTGTCTCAAAAAAAAAAAAAATTACTTGTGTTTCTATATACTGGAAACAAATATTAAAAATATATAATTTTAATGGATCACATTTAAAATACTATCTAAAATAATCTGTAAAGTGGCTGAGACAAATATAACAAAAAATGTATAAGGCCTTTAGGGAAAATTTTAATAATTTTAATGAAAGAAATTAAAGAAAACCTATATAAATGGAGAGATATACCATGTTCATTGATTAGAAGAGTACATATTGTAAAGAAATCAGTTCTGCTACAATTTATTGATAGCTCACTACAACTGTAACCAAATTCACAAAAGTACAAGTTTTGGATATGTACAAATGTGTATTTGTAAGGAACTTGGGAAGATGATTCTAAATTGATATGGACAGAGCCAAGAATAGCCAAGAAACTCACCAAGAAAAACATGATGGGAGGCCCCTATCTTACCAGATATTCTGACTTAATAGAATGCTGTTTCATTAAGAAAGAGCATCCATTAAGACAGGATGGTATTGGAGCAAGAAGGGAAAAATAGCCAATGGAACAGAACAGACAGTTCAGAAATATGGAGTACCTCCATACTCAGCCTGGACACTGAGAACTGAAACCATGCCTTGTTGCCAATATTAACATGACTCTGCTCTTCTATCTTCATAGCATTTCTTTACTTTTCCAGGACGGTCCTGTTGAAGCAAATGATTTGATTGTTTATTATAGAAACTTTCCAAAAGATCCAACAACTCTTTGATGGAAAATGTCAACAGTTTACTCTCTAAGATTCTTTGAATCTCTTGCCTCAGAATCCTCCCTTTCGTGTTTCCACCAACCCTCAAGTATCATGAGCTTTACCCAATACTCAGCAAGTCCCCACAGTGAAAGACCAGCCTTAAACCATACTTCCAATTCTCAGTGAATTTCAACCTTACCTTCCCCACTTTAAGACACTGGCAAAGCTTTGTGAGGTGGTGTTCTCCCTTACTGGAGCGTGCAATAAACTAAGCTCAGTCTTTTCTTCTAGTGATATCCAGGGAAGCTGATTTCAACAATACCCACATTTATATACAATCTTGACTTACTTCAGAACTGTCATGGCAGATTGGTGAAGAAATAAATTATTGACTTTCAATATACAGTGCTGAAACAAATGTTATCGTTATAGGAAACTACAAAATTGGACCCTGTTTTTGCTATACAATAATTTCAAAAGATATTAAAGATTTACATACAAGAAGTAAAACTATAAAAATGTTAGAAGACAATATAGAATATCTTTATGATCTTCAAATAAAGAAGGTTTTTTAAACTCAATATACAAAGAACAAGATTGATGTATTTAATTTCAGTAAAATTAAACATTCTAGTTTACCAAAGGATATCTTCAAGTGAAAAGACAAATCACAAATTTAGAGAAGAAAGCTAGCAATACATCTAACACAAAAACAATTAGAATCAAGAATACGGAAAGAACTCCTATTCATCAATAAGAAAGAAAACAAACAACCCAAATTAAAAAAAAAAAAAAAGAAAACACATAGGAGAGGAAATAATAAATAGGCACTTAATAGGAGAGAAAACCAAACATATAAACATGTTCAATTTCATTTAAAAAAAATACAAATTAAATCTATACCAAGAAACGATTTACACACACCAGATTAACAAAAATTTAAAAGTCAGGTATTATCTAATGTTGGCAAGAACATAGAACAGGAATCTTATATTATACAATTGGACTTGTAAATATGTAGAACAGCCTTAAAAAATAATGTAACATTATCTTACATATGGAGCACTATCTCTACTTCTCAACAATTTTTATTACTCATTTTTTAAAACATTTTAGTTATTTGCTTTATATGCTGGTTTCTGAAAAAACATAAAACACAAACAGGATTATCCAAAAAAGATCTCCTAAGACTTTAAACTTTGATTCTTCAATTCACCACCCATTGTCCTACCAACCTTTAGTTCTTCAAAAGGCTGGAATATTCAAGAAGGGAAAAAGGAACAGGAAATTGCTATTTTCCATGCAAGTCTCTACAGCCTAACCTGAAAGTGCGTGGAGATTTTATTTTTCCTCTAGGCCCTGCAATCCTGCACTGCACAAGTTAACTTGGAGAGGTTAACCACTGAAAGGAAGAGAGCGATGATGTGTCGGTGTGTCAGCAATTCCAGTAATAACACAGTATGTCTCTTTGACACTATTTGGGGAGTTGGATACAGGCAAATCCCCCTGTCAGCAGTTAAGGTCTCCTTCTTTTAATCAGTGGAAGGAAAATCCAAGAGGCTTTTTCTCTCTTCATACTCTAATGGGAATGTTTTATTTTGGCTGAGTGAAGGCCCACGAAAAGGCTTCTATTTCTCCGTTATTTCTGCCTCTGCTGTAAATTCCCACAGCTCTTTGTACCACTATCAAGACACTTATCAGAGTTAGAGGGACACTGCAGGTTTCTATCCTGCTAAATTGTGGACCTTTTCAGAGCATTTTCACATCCCCTAACACAAGGCCTTGCAGGTAGCTTGCAATAAATTAATGCTCTTTGACTTAAACCCATTCAGCAAATATCACAACTCCAAGTGGCATAACTAAATAAACAGGGTCCAATTTCTGACTTTTTGCTAGTAAAGAACAGGTTGCTAACAAAAGTTTTTGAGTCCTGTTGTATATCTCCTAAAGCAAAGATCCTGAGGTGGAAAGTAGCACCCTAGATTCTTAGATGAGTCTATACATTTGAATTTAACTTTTTTAAAATCCCACAATTTTCTAAGCTTGTGATATACCTCTAATCTTGTAGATGTCGCATGAAAGGAAATTAAATGCCTGTTTAAGTAACAGCAAGATAACATTTTAAAGAGAAAACCACCTGGAAAAAAAAATGATCAGCATATCTTAAGGAGACTCTATGATATCCTCCATATCCTTTCTTCTAAATAGTTTTCCGGTTTTTCAAGCTGAAATCATGAGTTTACCAGAGGAAATGGGGTACATGGCTGTCACTTTGGAATCAAATTAAGCAAATGGTGTCCTAATGGCCTGTAAGAAGTCATATGCCTCCAACATGTGAGTTATTTCCTTCAGAGAAATAAGGTTCTTATTAGTTTGAACAAAAGACTCATGAAAAAAGACAGGTATCATAAATGTTATCCCTGTTTTGGGGATGGAGCAAGCAAGACAGGAAATTGAAATGACTGACCTTTGTCACGGAGGGGGACGTGTGTCAGAGCTAAGTACAGAGACCAAAATGGTCTTATTTTAAATTGTCTCACTTTAGCAATTAGAAATCACTTATGCTCTCTGCGCTATATTAATTTGTACTTAGATTCAAAGACTCAGAGACTCTCATGGCCAGATGCGGCCTTGAAAGCCAACCTCTTCATTTTTCACTTGAAGAAACTGATACCCAGAGATGTGATAAAACTTGCCCAGAGTCAAAGTCAAACACACGCCCAAGAATCAAAGTTTGGCTTAAGTCCAAGGGTCTTTCTTTTGGCGATGTTATATTGCAGATAAAAGGTACTCATTTTAATTTCTTTTTAAGATATTTTCTATAATAAATGTATTGTATACATGTTAATTTTTAAAGTATGCTATAAAATTTTAAAATATGCTCACATCAGGCATCACTGCTTCCAGGACTCCTTTTCTGATATTAACATGTGTACTAAAATACTTACAGGTCAGGGCGACTGGGCCTGGTGGCTCCACCCATATTTGTTCATTCAGTCATTCATTCATTCACATGCCACCACTCAGTGACATTCCCTCCTTAGGATATCTATAATATCCAATGCATGCTTGATCACTGCAGTAAAGACATTTGTAAAGATCTATTTATATATTTGTAACCCCTACTATGTTAGTAAATTGAGGATAAAGACAGGGTTTTATTCAGCTTTGTACCTCAAAATCTTAACCCAAAGTAAACTTATTGAAAGAACAAATGATTTATAATCTGCCCATTCCGTGACAAATATTCTATGAACAATCCATGACTATATCTGAGACTAATTAGTATTTTAGGTGATTTAACAAGCAACACGCCTTGGGTCTTCTGGAGGAGAAGCTCCCAAAAGAGTTAAACAGATGACAGCATTTCCTCTCTCTATCCTAACACACCCTCTAGGCATTATTTCATTAGTCGCTCCTGAATCCTCAGTCTCTCCACTTGTTTATGGTCCTCAGACTACCTACAAACAAACGAATTTAAAACCCTTCCCGTTATCCTATGTCCTCCACCAGCTACTACTCTATTTTTCTCTTTTACCCCTAAACCTATAGTCATCTACACTCCCTATCTCTACTTCTTGAGTGCTCATTTTTACTTCCTCCACTATGTATGTGACATAAATGAATGAACAAATGAATGAGTATGAGAACCTCAAAGCCTAAGTTGGTCCAGTTGAGTCACCAGGCCCAGTTGCCTTAACCTGTCTCAGTTTGTTTTCTGGGCACCTCCAGGTCTCCACTACTCCTAACCTCTTAATTCACTATAGCCTATTTTGTTTTGTTTATCAGAAGTGAAGACTGATCCTAACTCTTAGGTTTTGATCCTGCTTTTGGGTCATATTTAATTTTTTTGGTGGGGAAAGACAGGCAGAAGGCTGTCTAGCCAAGCTGGTAAAAACTTAATCTTACACAACCCAGGTTCCAAGTACCTAAACCAAAGCACAGGTTTTCCTTTTTTTCCTACAGGGTTCTTTGAACAGTTGGTGTCAGAGCCACTACAAATGAAATCAGAAATAAAACCTCATCGAGTTAAAAAAAAAAAAAAAAAAGAATGAAAAAGGAAAAAAAAAATCAAGGGAGAAAATTAAAGAAATTGGCTCATTAACTTGGAAAGCCGGTATGTCGTCTGACATATCAGTAGAAGGCTCACTCATTGTCCTCTGTAGCCCAGGTCAAGCTGAAATGGGCGTTCTTGGTGAGAGGAGCTGCTCCCACAAACATCCTGGCTTCTCTTGGGTCTTTCTCTCTTCCCTTGCCACTGCAGCCCAAAGCATCCTCTGTGCTGGCCACATCTGCCCTTCTGAGATTTTGGGTCACGGGGCCATCTGTTTTATCATGTGAGCTGCTCGCCAGGGTTTTATGGATCCCAGCACAGACAGTGGGAGGGACAAATCAATTATCTCAGCCTGTTGGAAATATCAAAATAGCTGTTGCCTGTAAACTAGGAAGAATACAGTTTTCTTAAACTCCAATTTAGGCATCTATTCAGCCGTGCGAACTTGGTAAAGGTCTTTAACCTTAATGAGCCTTAGTGCGCTAGCAGGAAAACCAGATATAATAATACCTAGATATAATACCTGGCCTATGATAAGCAGGAAAATTTTGATTAAAGTGCCAGCAAACGATACATGCTAAATAAATAGCTATTGTTTTAGCTTTTTACCATTTCCAATGTTATTAATATTATTATAACAGTGGTTTACCCCAGGTGGAAACATTGACATATCTTCTCTGACTTCTGTCAAGATATCTAACTTCAGTGGTTAAAGAGGCCTTATACAGACATAAACCTTATGAAGCCATATATCAAATTTTTCCCTATTATCAATTTCATCCATTAAATAAATTCAGTTCTATATAAGATTTATTCATTAATTTAAGGAATAATTATTATGTGCCTACAATGTATAAGGTGTTATGTTAGCCACTGGAGACAGGAGTTGCAAATAAGATAAACAGCATCACAGTCTTCATGGAGTTCAGAAGCTGGCAGAAGGGTTAACAGGAGAGAGTGAGTGCTCTAGCCAGCGTGGACTGCGCAGGAGAAGGCCTGTGTGCTTGGCGGAGTCTCTTCTGCTAATGCCCGTGGTCCCATAGCCAGCACGAGAGGCACAGCTGCAGTCTGCACTACCAAATAAGTTGATAATGGCAAAAGTGCTGAGCCGCCTTTGAAATCCAAGAAATGTGAAATGGGATCCCTGTTGATACTAGTGATTCTAACGCTGGCTTTATTCTTACATGGCAGTGGCCATTTATGGTGGTATGATAACAGGTAGAATCAAGACTGTCCAGTTCTCAAAAACACTCAGTTGGGAAAGCCATGCTATACATTCCTCAAGCTTATTCAAATTCTCTGGCTCCCACACTCAAACAGGATATATATTGGCCTGAGGACCAAAAGAGTATCATAAAATTCATGGTCTTTGCTTCTTCTTCCTCTATCTCATGAACCCCAGATGATTTTCACGAAGTTAATTCTGCATCATCCCCTTGTCACATCTTAGAGGTAGAGGAACACCGATACTGTGTAAGACAGCTCAAGAATTTGGACTTTAAACACAAATGCAAAAATAAATGTTCACCTTCAAATTCTCTGACCTACTCTGAGAAAGTGGAAGGTGCATGGTACATTTGCAAAGAGAGAAGCCAGTAGAGATGGCAAAAAAAAAAAAAAAAAGAACACGGAGGGAAAAGTGGCAGGAGGTAGAAGAGATGAGACAGACAGGGGTCAGACTGTGTGAGACGCACAGGCTGTGTGAAGAAAAACGGGGTCCTACAAAGGACGAGGGAAAATGTACTACATCTTTTTGAACAGTTCAGAAAAGCAAATGCATCCAAAGAGTAAAAGAAATCTCAGTATGACAAACACTGTGCTGGAAAAAAAACACCCCGATATGGTAATGTGACTGCTGTGACTTCTCTTTGATCAGTAACGGAAGAAGACACGAGGAGAACACTGGGTTCCTATGTATGTGGCACTCACGCAGGGAGCCGGAGCGTCGCTGGGTCTCACGTGACCCATTTGGAGTAGATCTGGAAAGATCATGTGGCTTTGCTCCCTGCCAACAGGAAGTGAAACAAGGAGTCAGGACAGACCTAAGAGATGGCTTTAACAGTGTCACAGAAAATGCGTGTGTGTGTGTGTGTGTGTGTGTGTGTGTGTGTATGAACATGTACCTATATGCACACATACATGTCTGTTTATACACACATATATGTATGCACACACGTATGTGTGTACTTTTTAAAGCTGAGGGGGTCAATAGAAGGACGCTTAGTGACTGACCGGCTGCTGAAAAGAAATTTTAATGGAAAAAGAAAGGTATTCACTCAACAAAAACTTATCGTGTGACTTCTTTTTTCCAGGCACCATTTTAAATAATAAAGGGTAAAACAGGAAATCAGACACAAAATTCCCACCCTTATAGAGGGTAGAGGGAGGCAGATAATAATCAAGTAGATATATAGGGTGTCAGATGCGATAAGCACCATGGAGGAAAATCTAGCAGGGAAGAGAGAGGCAGAGTGCTGTGGCATTTGAACAGGAGCCTGAAGGAAGGAGGGAGCTCACTGTGTAGACATCCAGCTGGGGAAGAGCCTCTAAACAGGATTAGGGAGGGCAGGGCCCCAAAGCAGAAGTGCGCTGGCAAAGGGCACAAGAAGGTCAGAAAGGAGCAGACGCCCAGCTTATCCTCAGTAAGGAATTTTATTAAATTGTTTGCTATATGGTGGGCAATATATGCTCTCCGCTTCCTCATACAACCCTTCAGTAAAATCCTAAATTGCGGAGTCTTGTTTTTCTGTTGGTCCTATACAGGCTATTCAAGGAAGGCCCAAAGCACCCAGATTAAAGTAAAATACGATTAAAGGAAGACTTATATTGGAGGACAGGTTGTACTTGAAAATACTTCCCAGTTTTAAGAGCAGAAATTCTACTCAGGGGAGTTAACCGATGAACCACACAGAGACCTCTACTGACCCTGGGAGAATTCTCGATAACAGTTATTATATTTACGTGGACTTTCAACAGAACATCACGCTGGGAGTTGCACTCTTGGTGTGTTTGTATGTTGTGGATACTTGCAGGATGCATCTATTCCCATAGACTTGCTTTGAGAGAACCCCCGCCCTGAGTCTCAGCCTGTCATTTAGGTGGGAATGAACCTCGCCTCGTCCCCAGATTCAGAACAAGCCCGGAGTGACTCACAGCAGTTATTCAGCTATTCCTATTCAGTGTTGCTGGTCACAGAGCGCAGGGGCGGCAGGACCTAAGCCAGCCCAGTGAAAGCGACCCTCGGACCTTTTGTTAGGAATGCGGGTGTATTCATCTGTTAGGCTGCCATAACAAAGTACCACAGACTGGGTGGCTTAAACAACAAAAATTCATTTTCTCACAGTTCTGGAGGCTAAAGTCCTAGATCAAGGTGCTGGCAGGGTTGGGGTTTCTCTGAGCCCTCTCTCCTTGCCTGCTGGCGACCGGGGCCTCTGTATAGTCATGTGGTCTTCCCTCCATGTGGTTCTGTGTCTTACAACCCTCTTCTTAAAAGAACACCAATCATATTGGATTAGGGACCTCTCTAATGACTTCATTTTAACTTAATTACCTTTTGAGGACCCTGTCTCCAAATGCAGTCACATTCTGAGGTACTGGAAGACGGGACTTCAACAAGAATTTGGGGGGAACACAACTCAGCTCCAAACACTGGGACAAATACTCATTTCCCTGGGGAACCATCCTAAGATGCATCCCCCCTCCTAGAAAATGGGGTGTGAGGATGTGGTCCTCAAACTAAGCAGCAATTCTGTGATCCAGAGGGACTGTGGAAGATCTTTTGCAAAAATTTTTGAGCTGCTATATCAAACTTCACCTGCTGAGACAAACAGAGCTTATCAGTTACTAAAACCAATAAATTCCTTTTGTACTTACACCCATTTTGGTCAAGTTTTCTATTACTTGCAATTAAATTATTCCTTACAGATAAAGCCTGGAGTGAGTTCACTGATTAAAACGAATTAATGGCCGGCTAGGATCGCACCTGTAATCCTAGCTCTCTGGGAAGTGAGGGCAGGAAGATTGCTTGAGGCCAGGAGTTCGAGACCAGCCTGAGCAAGAGCGAGACTCCGTCTCTACTAAAAATAGAAAAAAATTAGCCTGGCTTGGTGGCACATATCTGTAGTCCCAACTACTAGGGAGACTGAGGCAGGAGGATTGCTTGAGCCCAGGAGTTTGAGGTTACCGTCAGCTAGGCTGATGCCACGGCACTCTAGCTCGAGCGACAGAGCAAGACTCTGTCTCAAAACAAACAAACAAACCACAAATTAATAATACATGGTAATATATGGGATTGATTTATATTCAGAGTTTGAATGGCATTTTTCCCTGCACCACCAACTGAGGCCTCTCTCCTCTGAAATCTCAAAAAAGTCAAAATCCCCAGATAGCAATAGAATATAGAGATAAAATATAAATGTAGCACAAATGGAAGTGCATTTTTTATTCTTCTATTTTTCTAAAGAAAGCACAAAAATAGTAACGTAGACTAGGGATTAAGCAAGCAGTAATGAACAAGAATTTATAAATTCCACCATCACTTACAGTGACAGTTTTTAATTTATGTTTCAATGTTTGGATTCTGCCATCACTTGGTATTTGTCTCCTTTGAAATAAAACCAAGCACCTCCTCTGCTTTGCACACAATTTTCATGCCCCATAAACTGGATCTCTGGAGAGAGAGAGATGCATATCAGAAGCTCAGGTCCGTGGTGACTATATACAACTGATCTTTTCAGCCAAACCAACAGAGTTAGGAAGGAAGAACTATTCATCTTTTATGACACAGGCCAACTCCAGAGATTCATGCCGTGGTATTTAAGTAATCATTATTCCAGATTTTACTTCTATTTCATTTTCTTCCCAGCTTTCTGTGCCAAATGTTTAAGTCACCAAGAAAACTCAAAAGAACAAGATTTTCTGAATGATTCCCAACGTTTCTTCCTCTTTGAAAAGCATCAGGAAAATTATTTTTCTTACAAAATAGTAAAGCATTCTTTTCTCGATTCCTTATGCCAAGAAGACAATACCAAGGAAGTTTCATCAAGGAAACAATTACTCTGCTGCCAAACAGCACAGTTATGCGATCGAAGTTCAGAGCCACTGCATCACGTCCTCACACATTTTCTATTTACCTGCTTAAAACACGAGGGAAATGTTTCATGGGAGAAACTTCCACAGATGTGTTTTTGGAATTGCTGCTGGTTAACATCACATTGTCAACATATGAGAACTTAAACATCAGAAACTTCCATCAAACTTGTCAAACGTGGACAACTTCAGAGGGCAAGGGACTTCGAAGGAAGACACAACTCACACAGCGCAGGGAAAACCAAGCCTCTCAGCTGCCTGTTTTGGAAGGTACCTGGACTTACTCTTGGGTCTTACATTGCAGAGGCATGAGTGGCAATAAAGCAAAGTTTTCTTGTTCTCAGTGGTAGAGAATAAAATTGCCTCCTCCCTGGGTACTCGGACATTTTATTTATTCCTTTCTTGTCCTAATAAGCCTCTGTCTCTTCTTTCACCTTGGGTCAGGAAACTGTGTGCCAGCCCTTGCCTGGTTCTCGTTTTTAGCTTCAGTCAATGCCCTTCAGATTGTCTCGTCTCTGTCTTAGTCTTGTCCAAAGTGTCTTTCAAGAAGAAATGGTACACTACCTCCAATACTCTAACACAGCGGGTTTCGAGTATTTCTAAGCAAGCAATACGACAGAAGGGTGACGTGCATATTTCCTCTGCAGTGTCAATACAGCCTCAGCCAGTCGTCATTCTCCAGGAAGAAAGAGCAGTTGTAGAGCAAAATTACACATTACATCTGCTCTCACTGCAATCAAATCACACTCTGCAGTCTCAGACCTGCCTAGCTGCCTACCACACACTCAGAATAACACTTGGGCCTCCTTGCCATTCCCTGTGCGTTGAAATGTCTCTTGCTAAGCCAACTGGGGAAGAAATTTCTCTAAAAGTTAATTCGTGAGCAAAATGACTTATAAATGTATCTTAACTTTTAAGAGTAATATCTTTTAATGCTTTCAAGTAGACTAAAAGCCCCGACTTACCGAGGATATTTTACATGTTGAAAATATTGTCTACGGTGATGTTAGTGAGGATCTTTAAATAAATAAGGTTAAAGATGTAAGACATTACAAGAGAAAAATATGCATATCATGGCCTCTCTGTTGACGATGCAGCTTGCCACGGTTTTGGGTTTTGGTTTCCTTTTTGTCTTTTTTAACTAGAGAGAGGGATGTTGTTCAATACAAATATAACACAAGCCACATACATCACTTAAAAATTTTAAAGGTCATATTTTTAAAGTACAAAGAAATGAATAAAATTAATTTGAATAATATGTTATATATAATATATTATGTTTACTCCATGAGTATTGTATATATTACATCAAAAAATTATATTGTGTATAAGATATTATATTCTAACTAAAATATTCCACTCCAACATATAATCGATGTAAAAAGCAGTAATTATATATTCTACGTTCTTTTCCCATACTGAGTCATTGAATCGGGGCTGTGTCCTACGCTTGCAGCACGTCTCAGTTTGGAATAGCTCATAGCAGGTGCTCAGTAGCCACATATGTCTATTGCCTGCTACCTTAGACAATGCTGGCATAGAAATATGTTTTGTGTACTCTCTGGTTATCAATATTCGTGACCATTTATGTAAACCTTGGACCTAGATATGCCTGTGAGGAAAAGCACTTCTTTTGAGAGATAGAGTGTGCTATTTTTTTTTACTCTTAATAGATTGCAACTGATCATTCTGAATAATCAAGCTTATAAGCACATACATTTTTTGTTAAAAAAAAACTGCATTAAGTTTGTTGAATATTGGCTCCCCAGATATCAGCAACACAACCTGCTGAGACACTATCGCTGAGTTTATTACTCCCTGCAGCAATGAAGCATGCCACCTGCCCTTTGGTAGTAGCCCTTGGAGAGAGAATGCAAAGTCGGAACTTACTGAGCATTGGCGGTGTTGCAAGGTGGTTCTTCCAACACGGAAACTTGATTAGGTTTGGGTAAGGATCCTGGTACAGCAGTCTAGGATTGGTGGAACAGGAGTGAGGCAAAGGAATCAAAGAATCTGGGGGGAAAACTCTCTGTTGATGTTTTCTGTTGAAGGGTTGATGGGTATTTCAGGAAGTTCTGGTAATGAACAATCGAATTATTTGTCTGAGCAAAACTCTCTTGGAATAGTAAAGTGATGCTAATAAAGATAAAGAACACTAAATGTGGTCATGTTGATGTGGACAGTAAGCTGTAGGGGAAGTGGGTCAGTAGTTATGATTCTCTCAGAGAGAGAGTGTGTGTGTGTGTGTGTGTGTGTGTGTGAACTGCAATACCGATGTCCAGCAGAGAGGAAATCCCTCCGTTTTCACACATCTGACAAGTTTGGGAAATATTTATACAAATAACCATTACCTTTGCATGGCCACTTCCACATAACCAAATATAGAGAATCAAATAATAACAGGATAAATTGGTAAAGTTGGCAAAATGTTTAAAAAATGTCAAGAAATCTACCTTTGAACCCAAATGATCCAGGTCAAATGTCCACATGCTTGAAGTTGTCTTTATTTACCGTACACCGAATAGTCAGTGAGCCCCTACCACATATGTCCTAAGTAAGCCACGTGCTGTATGAATGATACATCAGTGAATAAAACACAGAAAGCACCTGCCCTCAGGAGTCTTACATTCTAGTCAGGTGAGTTTAAAAAGGAAGCAATATAATAAGAAATCGGCATACGTGTGCTACAGAAGAAACAAGAAGGCACTATAGCATGGCGTGAGGAACTGCTAAAGATGTAATTTTGACTCACTGTTTCGTAAAGAAGAAGGAGAGGAAGACAGCACAAGAATTGTGAGTACCGCAAGTATCTGTCACAGAGTGTCCCTAGCTCAGAAAAGCCAGGTGCAAATGTCCTAAGGCAGGAAAGAATTCAATATGTTCCAGAAACAGAAAGAAGGCCGCTGTGACTAAAGTTGGATAAGCGATGGCAGGATTGGTGCAAAGGGAACCTGAAGGAGTTTTGGTAGGACTCAGATAGCATCAAGCCTTGTGAGCAAGGTCAGCTCCATCACAGAGGGTTCTGTGCTCAAAAAGGCCTTGCATTTGCCTTAATTTCTGTGGTTGCTGACCTGGAATTTTTAATAATTTTTGAACAAAGGACTCCTTATTTTCATTTTTCACCAAACCCTACAAATTATGTAACTGATCCTACTGGTAAACCATAGTAAGGATTTCAATTCACACATTGTATTAGGTTGGGTTTTTGCTTTGCTTTTGTTTTTCCCTTCTCACATTCAAGAAATCCGAAAGTAATCAGGCCAGGGCCGGTGTGTTTTCTGTGGTATCAGAGCCCCCAATTCCTTCTCTCTTGTTCTGCTATAGAGAGTTTTCAATCCTAAGAGTATCCTGGGGTACAAAATGACTGCTAGAGCTCCAGCCATTACAGTCTCTTTCCAGTCATGATCAAGAAGACTGGCTGAGTTACCATACCATTTCCACCTACATCTCATTGACCAGAGGTAGATACCACCTACATACCATTGGCCAAATGTAAGCAAGATCAGCTCCATCACGCAGGGTTCTATTCTCAAAAGGGCCTGGCACTTGCTTTAATTTTTGTAGTTGCAAAGTATAAGTTATGCCCTGTACCGTGAAGTATGATTTTGAAATAATATGTAGTCGTACCTAGCTGCAGGCCAGGCTGGGAAATAAAGTCGTTATTCCAGGAAGCCATGTGCTCAGCTAAAAACTGAGATTTATGTTTCCATGTGAAAAGGAGAAACAGATATGAGGGACTACTACCAGCCCTGCTATACACTATTACTTTTTCCTTTGGCCGGAAATAATTGTTCATTTATACATTCATTCATTCAACATCAATTCTCTCATTATTAAGGAGATGCCAGTCTGTATACCACGGATTGAGGGGAAGAAGACAATTAAGAGTTAGACCTTCGGCCAGGCGCGGTGGCTCACGCCTGTAATCCTAGCTCTCTTGGAGGCCAAGGCGGGCGGCTTGTTTGAGCTCAGGAGTTCGAGACCAGCCTGAGCAAGAGTGAGACCCCGTCTCTACTAAAATTAGAAAGAAATTAATTAGACAACTAAAAATATATAAATAAAACTAGCCGGGCATGGTGGCGCATGCCTGTAGTCCCAG
>CAUYSK010019500.1:0-56286 GCA_963575035.1 Avahi laniger | reverse complement strand
CAATTAATATGACATTTTTTCCAGTTTCAGCAATATTGTCTTCTTTTACAGATTTTGTTTTGTATTCCATTGCTTTCACCTAATAGTTTTACCGGATGCCATTATAAACCTAACTGTTTTTTATCAACTGAGTGAACTAAGGCAAGTTACTTAAACTCTGTGTGCTTCAATTTTCTCATTGCACTATTTGGGCTAGTAATAGTAACTCCTTCCTACAGATAGATGTTGGGAAGATTAAATGACTCATTGTATATAAATAATTTATAACACTAAATTAAACAAAACAAAAAAGGAAGGTAGAGGAAATATTAGGGTAGTTTACACATTAAAGGGTAAGTTTCAGGAACTAAAATGTCTTCATCAATGGATTTCAAACATTTTTGAACAACTACCCAAAGCAAGAAATATGGTTTACATCATAATTCTGGAAAACCATACATGTACAAATATACTGTACAAATAAATGAAATAGAAGTATTAAAAAACAATATTTTTATTCTATATGATTCATATTGATGTTTTTAATTATTCTATACTATTATATTATTCTATTCTACCTTATTCAGTTTTATTTAAAAAAATTCTTGGCCATCACCCATTAGATTAGTTTTATAACCCATAAATATTTGGTAATATCCAGATAAAAAACAATAGTCTATAGGGTCTATAGGGTCTTAGTATTAACTGCTTATAGAGCACTTTCTCTTTTGCTCTTTACCCCTTCTCCCTAATATCTTTTTCAATGCTTCTTGTCTTTATATGGCAGTGAATATACTTGCTGAGAACTCTGGAGTAATGAGTTTTCAGTTCTATGGGTCACATAAGAGTGATGCTTCTTCACCAGCTTCAGAGGAAAGGCCTGGTGATCATGGTGTGGATCAAGTAATCGAGAGGCTATTTCTAATCCAAACCCTGGTGAAAGAGATGCCCCTCTCTAGTAACTGGAATCACATGATGAAATCAGATACTGAACTCAGGCAAACAAAGGATGCTGTAGTCTGTCCTTCAGGAGCCAAGAACTCACACGCTTATTGTTTATAGACAACTATCTTAACTCATATATATACAACCAATAATTTCTGATCCAGTGCAACTTTCCTGTATCCCAATTGCATAAATGAAGATCTAGCCATTAGGCTTTTATTTATAGATACTACCATATCATATTCCAGAGTATGAACATGAGGTACATATAAATTTAAAATATATATATGTTTCTCTTTAAAAACCTACAACCTTTAATCTATCTGGTAATTTAAACATGACTCCACATACAAAATATAATAGTAAATGGAAAAACAAGGAACCACAATAAATATTCTAATTTAGAAAAGGCTACAAGTTGAAGAAACATACAGTGATCACTGATACAGGGCCCATATTACATTTTGCTCTACAGGAATAATAAAGAAAATTCATTATTGACACATTTCTAAGACTGCTGGTCTGCAGTCTACCCATTCCTTGTTGATGTGACCATAAAGGCTTGTGAAAGGAATCATCATGCATTCCCATACAGCCCTATGCCAGAGCTCTAATTTTCTTAAAACTTTAGACTGCAGAGTGAAGATTTAATTGGGGAGCAGGAGTTCTTTTATTAATATCCAGTAGTGGAAATCCATTAAATCATAAAATTTGAATGTTGAGCCCACTCTTGAACTTTCTGTCTTTTAACCACAGATTTGTAGGCCTCAATTTATGGCTTCATTTCTTGGTATTTGATTCCAATCGCTGACAAATAATAGGCAAAACTAGCCAACCCTATACCCTGTCTGCCATCTTATAAATTGTGCGTATGGGTGAGGATACTATTATCTTTCCCAAATGCAGTGTCCATTGAAGTATTTTAGGAAGTAATAAAAAATAAGGCCCCTTGCTATATTTTGTTTTGTTTTAATTTTCTGTTAGGTGCCAAGCTAAATCCTGATGTTTTTGACCTTCATTTTTTGGCTTGCCACAACTTTAGCTTGGGGCAGAGAAGTCACTTTTCGCAGTTTTAAATTCAACAGGATCCGTAGGCCTGTTGAATTTCTAGCAAGAAGCAGAAAGGCTCTCTTTTCTCACAACTGTGTGTATATATATATATATATATATCTGTTTCATTTCTTTCAGACAGATAAGCTTAAACCGAAGCTTTTCTCTTTAGCAACATCTGCAATTACCTGTCAGTACCTTATCGAGGAGTGAACATAAGTCACTGATACACACACCAATAGCTTGATATTTTTGGAGAGTCTTATTTTCTCCAAAAATAAATATTTTTCTACAATATCCCATACTGTTCCAGGGCTTTGATTGTGAATTCTAAGTTACAAAAGTCAATATTTTGAACGATTGATTTGCTATCATATAATAATTTGTCTTGACCGGGCGCGGTGGCTCACACCTGTAATCCTAGAATTCCGGGAGGCCGAGTCAGGAAGATTGCTCGAGGTTGGAGTTCATGACCAGCCTGAGCAAGAGTAAGACCCCATCTCTACTAAAAAAATAGAAAGAAATTAGCCAGACAACTAAAAATATATATAGAAAAAATTAGCTGGGCATAGGGGCACATGCCTGTAGTCCCAGCTACTTGGGAGGCTGAGACAGAAGGATTGTTTGATCCCAGGAGTTTGAGGTTGCTTGTGAGCTAGACTGACATCACAGCACTCTAGCCTGGGCAACAGAGGGAGACTCTGTCTCAAATAAATGAATAAATAAATAAACTAATTTGTTTCAGCAGCCTAGGGCTGTTGGATAAAATACAGGGTGACCAGTCATATTAGAATTTCAGATAACTAACAGTTTGTTTAGCATACATATGTTTCATGCAATATTTGGAACATACGTATACAACAAAATTATGGTTTATTAAATACTTAACTTGGCTGAGTGTTGTGTTTTTATTTGCTGAAACTAGTAAACCTATGCAAGCACAAAATGGAGAAATCCATACTTATCATGACATTTTGATTTGAACAGATCCATATTCAGTGTTTTAGAGAAACCAAAACTGAATATGGAACTAAAGAGCTCCAATGATTGTAAGGACTTAAACTGAGTATTTGATGAAATTGGTGATCTTAATCAATCCATTATTTTTCTCTGCTTTATTTTGATTGTTGAGATCATTCTTTCAAATTTTTCCTCATGATCGAGTTGGAACACAATAAAAATATATTAGCATTCACTAAAAGTTTCCTCCTTTTTGGGGTCTAGTATTTGATTTTTGTGCTTGTATTAATCAATTTCACCATCCCATTAATGATTCAATATAATGTTCCTGATATACTGATCATCTTCTATCATGTCACTGTATTTTTTTCAGACCAATTATTTCTTCCTGAAATTATTTTGGTCTTTTATTTGTCTATCTGTCAACAGTCTGTCTTTCTGATTAAAATGCAATTGACGTAACAGTAAGGACTCTATCCTTACAGTATGAAATCTACCAATCTGTGTGAAACATAAACAATACAAATATTTTCCTCTCATAGATTATCTACCGTGATTGTGTTCTTTACATGAGTTGATGTCTGTTCTGATATATTTGAGGTTGCAAACTGCTCTGTTTGTCTCTTCAAAAACACATGCTCTTTTCACACATTACATCACAGTCAAATAGATCTGATGGCCCAGAATTTACTGATATTCTTAGATATTCTAAGAACATACAATCTCCAAAATATTCCTACACATTCAAGTAATTATGGTAGATTTACTAGCATATTCATAGTTATAGAAATGATTTATAAAGATTTATAACAATTTGCAAATATTTAAAAATCATTCTTAGGATGGATGCCCCAACTTCATTATATGTTGCTTCCAATTACTAGCACTCCTTTCTGGTGAATTTTAGGTATTGTTTAGGAAGGAACATTCCACAACCTATAATAGAATATTTGCATATGATGTTTTGATCCGGGCTAATGTTTATAGCCATAATTCTTACAGTTTCACCCTAATCGTTTTCATCTGTTTGCAAACTAAACATTTGTAAAAAATAATGCTATTATTCTCTTAACCAAACTCTGGCCATATGTTAATTTGACTGTGACAGTCATAAAGATTAGGTTCTTCATCATTTTCGGGTGACTTTTAATATTCTTATTTAGAGAGTCATCAAATCCTTCTCGCCCTTTGTTTGTACATTTTCTTATGGATATCACTGTCTTTTAATTATTCTAACACAATTTAGCTAAATTATTTTCGGTAACTATACATGGTGCCATAGCCTCTTTACAAGGCTTCCTGACTAATAGACTATTTAATGTGTATTAAATAAGAAGTAAAAGTGAGTTAAGGCAAGTGTCCTTTTGATCCCATTATTCAGCGTCTTATAGCACTATCATGTTGCCAAATGGCCACTTATATCAAATGAAAATTACTGGCCATGTCTTTTAAAATATTACACCAATTAACACAGAGAAACTCTTAATACACAGATATACTTTACTAGAAAGAGCTAATCTCATTTCATCTCTGCCCATGTTCTCTTGCACTCTCAAATATTATGTTATGGCTCAATATGTAAACTACTAGCATTAGCACAATGACAAAGGAGAATTCTTTCTTTTCTGTGAGGTAGGTACAATATGGCATTAGCATCAGAGGCATATTAAAATCTTGGTTTTACAATTTGTTAACTGCCTAGTAACACACAAGGCTTTAAACTTTTTGGTTACCATATATATTTAAATCGTAGCTAATATTACCTGTCTCAAGTGTAGAAAGCCAATAATTAATGATATATCTTTTTCATAAAAGCAATGCTAGAGGAAAAAGGCAGAGGAAAAGCAGTTTCTAGAGCATGCATGGTAAATTAAGAACGTAACAACAAGAAAACAAAGGGAAAATGCACCAAATTAACAAAGGACTCAGTATGTCAATACTGAATGTAAATATTAACAAAAAACAAGAAAAAAAAGAGATTTAAATTTTAGAAAATAAATATTTGTAAAAAAATTATTACATAAGAATCCTATAATGTAGTATGAGACTCTACTAAAAGTTGATTAAAGTTCAGACACGTAAATTAGATTTAATATTAGAAGACATATTAATATTATGCCACACAAATAGTTGTCAAATGAAAAAAATCATATAATCTATAGTAAAAGATAAGTTTGCTTAAATTAATATCTAATTAAATTACAATTTCTTAAGCAAAAAGTAATCATCGAACATAATCAAAAGAGTTCCTTCAAATTTACAAATAGCATGTAAGTATTACAGTTTGCTATGTTTTTTTAAAAAGAGAGAACATTAAAAGTATTTGCATTCTATATTAACAATTCCTGAAAAGAACAGGTAAAGTTATACAAATAGATGACTATTTGAAAATCTGGTCAGTTACAAAATAGACATGTAAATTTAATGGTATTGTTATGTATTTCAGTAACAATGTACTTGTAATTATATTGGTAACATATTAATTTCATAATGGCTAGATAGTAAAAGAAAACTAAATTAAAATTTATTATGTCAATACAAACTTAAAAATCTGCACTTGAAAAAACATAAAATGTATGAAAAGGCAATAAAGAATAAATAAAAAATATTAATATATCATGTACTTAGATTAGAAGATAGTATTTGAAACATTCAAGTTTATTTTGAAGTAATTATTAGATATGATAGATTCCAATTCCAATTGTTAGATGTTTATATAGCTTTAAGAAATTATTTTAGAGTTAATTTAGATGAATGAATGATCACAGTTTGCTATAAATTTTGAGAGAAAAATATTGTCAATTAAGAGTTGCAAACCCAAAAACCCATTTTTCCTCTGATATTAACATCTATTACTAACTCATAATAACAAAACAATATAATATTTAAAAAATAGGATTGTAGTTTGTTGGAAGATAATATAAATCTCTAGACATGATCAAAAATATACAATAAATTGATATATGACAAGTACATCATTTGGAATTACCCCATAGAAATCAATTATGTAATATTTTATCTGTAGAAATTATTAATATTAAAATATAAACTGAGGCATAAAAAATTCAAAGGAGTTTGAGCCAACAGTCATTTAAATGAAAAGTAGGTTGGGGACTCTGCTGAGAAATCACAGGGTGGGGGCACTTATGAACATGGAAGTAAAGCAGAGAAAATAATTGATTTGTTACAGCCACATAGTTGCCACATTTGGTCTATCCTTCTGGAAAGTTACTAGTTATATAAGGTGTAAGTTGGTGGCATCTGACTAGTTAGCCTTAAGTTTCGTTTTCTTTAATATACAGAATTAAACAAATAGCTCAATTTAAGTTTTGCTTATGTTTGCAAATCAAATAAAGTTAAGATCCCTTATGAGACCTATTAATAGCTGTTTTGCTCAGAGATTCTTCAGGCATAGTTTCCATTTTAATCTGCTTTAACATTAATTATTGGTTAAAGTATATTATAACTTACTTCATAATACAGCAAAATTATATACAGGTCATTTATCTATTGTTAAAAATAAAAGAAATGATCAAAAAACTATATGAAAAAATGCCCAGCATCACTAATAATCAGGGAAATGCAGATGAAAATTACAATGAGATATCATCTTATCCATTAGAATGTTATAAAAAAGACAAAAACGTAACAAGTTCTTCTAAGGATGCAGAGAAAAGGAAACTCTTATACACTGTTGGTGGGAATGTAAATCAGTACGCTATTAAATAAAACAGTATGGAGATTTCTCAAAAAACAAAAAAACAGAACTACCATATGGTCCAGTAATCCCACTATTGGATATATATCCAAAAGAAAGAATATCAGTATTTCAAAAAGGTATCTGCATTCCTATGTTCACTGTAGCACTGTTTACAATATTCAAGATGAAGGTGTCTACCTAAATGTCCATCAGTGGATGAATGGATAAAGAAAATGTGGTACATATACACAATGGAGCACTATTCAGCCACAAAATAGAATGAAATCTTGTCATTTTCAGCAACATGGCTGAGCCTAGATGATATTATATCAAGCAAAATAAATCAGGCATAGAACGATAATACCACATGTTCTCACTCTTACATGGGAGCTAAAAGAGTTGATCTTACAGACTAGAAAATAGAGTAGTAGTTACTAGATGCTGGGAAGGGTGAGGGAGAGGGGAGAATTGGAATAGGTTGATTAATGGATATGAAATTATCACTAGATGGAAGAAGTATGTTCTACAGCACTGTAAGTTAACAATAGTTTATTCTATGTTTTCTAAAAGCTAAATGAGATGATTTGGAACATTTCCATCTCAAATATATGATAAATATATGAGGTTATGACTATGCTAATCACTGTATTTGATCACTATATATTATATACATACATCAGAATATTACTCTGTGTCCCATATGTATGTACGATTATGTGTCAACCAAAAGAAAATAAAAACTGCAAAAAAATTTCAAAAATAGAACTGGCTATTGTAGTTAAAGCACACCTTTATAATGCTGGCAGTAATGTTGTTTCCACAAGAAAATCAGATATTTTAGCAAAGTGTTTGAAATGATTGCACACTCTGAAGTAGGATCTCTAGGTCTAGGAACTCATTAAAGATCAGAAATTAACAGAAATGTGTATTTAACCAGTGCTTTCTGTGTGTCTTCATTCATTAAAAGTTTTTAATTATCATGGGTATATAACACTCATATATATTTATAGGGTACATGTGATGTTTTGATACAGGCATACAATGTGTAATAATCAAATAGGCTAATTGGGGTATCAATCATCTCAAGTATTTATCATTTCTTTGTTTTAGAAACATTCCAATTCCACTAGTTTATTTATTTTAAAGTATATCCTAACTTATTCTTGACTATAGTCACTTTGTTATGCCATCAGATATTGTTCATTCTATCTAACTATGTAACTATATTTTTGAATCTATTAACCATCTACACCTTATCCCCTATCTCCCCTCTACCCTTCCCACTCTCTGGAAGCCATCCTTCTACTCTCTATCTCCATGAATTCAATTGCCTTAATTTTTAGCTTCCACATATGAGTGAGAACATGTGAAATTTGTCTTTCTGTGCTTGCTTATTTGACACTATGTTTTCCAGTTCCATTCATGTTGTTGCAAATGACAGGATTTCATTCTTTTTATGGCTGAATAATATTCCATTGTGTATATATACCATGTTTTCTTTCTTCATTCATCCACTGATGGACACTTAGGCTGATTCCAAATCTTGAATATTGTGAACAGTGATGCAATAAACATGTGAGAGACATATCTTTTGATATACTGATTTATTTTCTTTTGGAGTTACACCTAGTGGTGAGATCACTGGGTCATACGGTAGTTCCATTTTTACTTTTTTTGAGAAACCTCCATATTGTTCTCCATAATGGCTTCACTAATTTACATTCCCACCAGCAATGTAAGGTTCCTCTTTCTCCACGTCCTCGCCAGCAGTCATTATTGCCTGTCTTTGGGATAAAAGTTATTTTAACTAGGATGAGATGATATCTCATTGTAGATTAGATTTTCATTTCTCTGATGACTAAGGATATTGAGCATGTTTTCATATATCTGTAGGCCATTTCTATGCCTTCCTTTGAGAAATGTATATTCAGATTATTTGGTCATTATTTAATCATCTTATTTGATGTTTTCCTGTTGAGTTGTTGGAGTTCCTTATATATTCTTGTTATTAATCCCTTGTCAGAAGGGCAGCTTACAAATATTTTTTTCTCATTCTGTGGGTTGTCTCTTCACCTTATTGACTGGTGGTTCCTTTGCTGAGCAGAAGCTTTTTAGGTTGATGTGGTCCCATTTGTCCAATTATATTTTGGTTACCTGTACTTTGGGGTATTACTCAAGAAATCATTGCTCAGACAAATGCTCTTAGTGTTTCCCTGATGTTTTCTTTCAGTAGTTTAATAGTTTCAGGTCTTAGATTTAAGTATTTAATCTGTTTTTATTTTATTTTTGTATAACCTGAGAGACGGTTGTCTAGTTTCATTCTTCTGTATATGGATATCTCATTTTACCAGCATAATTTACTGAAGACTATCCATCCCCCAATGTATGTGCTTGGCACATTTGTCAAATATGAGTTCACATAGCTGTGTGAATTTATTTCTGGGTTCTCAAGTCTATTCCTTTGGTGTACGTGTCTGTTTCTATGCCAGTACCATTCCATTTTGATCGCTGCAGTGCTGTAGTATAATGTGACATCCGGTAAGATTATTCCTCCAGTTTTATTCTTTGGCTTTGGCTATTCTGGGTCTTTTGTGGTTCCCTATAAGTTTTAGAATTTTTTTTTTCTATTTCTGTGAAGAATGTCATTGGTATTTTTATGGGGATTGTATTGAATCTGTACATTTCTTTTGGTAGTGCGGACATTAACCATATTGATTCTTCCAGTTCATGAGCTTGGGATGTCTTTCCATTTTTATGTGTGTGTCCTCTTCAATTCCTTTCATTAGTGTTTTATAATCTTCATTGTTATCATTCACTTCTTTGTTTAAGTTTATTTCCATGTATTTTTTTTATTTGTAGTTATTGTAAAGTGAATAATTTCCTTGCTTTCTTTTTCAGATTGTTCATTGTTTGATGTTTGGTTGCCCTCATTTTTATAGGACAGTCACATTCCTGTTAGGAAATGCTACACAGTCATTGCTAATTTTATTACTGATCAGTTAATGACAAGAAATCTCTCCGTGGCACTTATTCATGCATTCAGTGAAACTTGATTAAGTATCAAATTTGTGTCAGACACTCGTCTAGGTTTTACAAATATAGAGATACAAAATTCAACAAATGAAAAATCTAGCCCTTTTGGAGAATAATTTTAGAAATATATTATTAAAAAAAAACAGCACCTTAAAAACAGGAAATTATATGATCCATATTCTTAAAAACCCAAGATTATAAATTCTATATTTTGTGTTTTAAGTAACATAAACTAAATTTATTCCTGAGACTAAAAATCTTGAAATTTGAATCAGCAGTTGTTTCAGAGCAATGATAAGAGTGGGTAGGAAGACGTTTCTAATTACTGATAAGTGAGGAGAATAATCTCAATTATTTTTAAATAAAGATAAAGCTGAAAATATTATCGGCATTTTTCTGAGATATTAAAATATAAATAGGAATTTTAAAAGACTGTAGCCATCTTTAGTCAAAATTGTAGCTATTCTGGTCTAATTATTGATAATATTTCTTAGCCAGCTGTTTGAAAGTAGTGCACTTAGTACAGTCTGCACTTTAAAATCTCTAAACTGATTTCTTGTCATGGAAAAAAATAATCTGTGGAATTTCCTTCAGTTTCTTTCTCTCTGTACAAACTATCATTATTAACTATATTCTTTCTGACAACTTTCCGTAATTGATCTACCATGTTTTAAACATATCTATGTTTCTTTGCTGTCATATTTATTAAACTGCAAATATTTAGCATTCATTATATGTTTTATTTTTGGGCTCTATCCTAAAATTCTGTCCTCTGGTGTATTTAAACATATATTGATTAAAAGCCCATCACTTAAACTAGAAACACATTATCATGTTATGTGGATTAAATAAATTATAAGTGTTTAATTAAATATGTGTGAAAAAGCCACATCTTTCTATACTTCCTCTTCCCATTTAGAGACAAATTTGACAAGGCTGAAATAAAATAAGCTAAATTTTAAAAAGTAAGGAATAAGAATATAATAAAAATTCTTTTAAATGATCTCCATTTTTACCAATTTACCAGATTAAACAATGCTTTCCAGTCCCTCTGTTAAACATATTTACTGAAGTCTATGTTTGCTGAGTGTTTTTGTCTGGCAGATTTCTCTGTTCCTGCACTTCTGTTCTCTATGTTCCAGTAGTACGTGCAGCAAGTATCAGATGTGTTTATCCCTAAATCTGTTTATACCAGTTGTTTTTGTTTTTTCACTTACAAAATTTATTTAAATATCACTTAAAGTATGAAAATGGAAGTATGAAAATAAAGAAGGTGTTTCTATGAAAACCAAAAGTTGTATGTCTCTAAAACAACTCTATAAAGGTGAGTGGCTTAAAATATACTTTCAAAGTTAAATGTGGGCTGGACAACTTTTAAAAACATGGGAAAAATCATAGACTTCTAAAAGGATTCTGCACACAAATTGCTTCACAAGTGTTTGTAATTGCTTTAAAGAGATGGAAACAGAAAATTGCGGAGACTGAATTATGTGCATGGTTTATGAAAAAAAGAAAAAAAAAAAGGAAAAGATAGTATATAAGACTTGTAAGCAGAGCTCTTGGTCTTAAATGCCAAGATTTTCAAATCACTTTAAGCATACTTTTAAAATTAAAATGAATGTATGTATTATACACTACCTTTAATTTTTTTTACAGGTTAAACTATTTGAATAATAGAATTATTCTATATTTCTCACATGTTAATCAGAGACTGACTTCCCCATCCTTTGTTCTGATGGGAAATATCTCAGCATAGCCATTATTGTCCTTCTGTGTGTGATATTATGTGATTCTTCCTCTCGCTCACTCATAGACAAACAGTTGTCTGGAACAATGTTGGGTAGCTTAATCACAGGAAGTCAATAAATAGAGGACACAAGGATTGGTGGCACATGCCTGTAGTCCCAGCTCAGGAAGCTTAGAGGGAAAAATACTTTGAGACTGCATGAAATCAAAACAAAACAAAAACAAAAAGTATGTAGAGACTAATGATCACATGTCCTACTCTAAAAACATGGGATGAAATAATCAGAATCCTTCTTTGTGCATTTGGATTTCAAATAATGAAAAGACTTACCTGTTGATAGTGGGTATGATAATAATCAAAGTTTCCTTGAGGAATATTCAGTGTCAAGATATTTTCAAATTACGTGTAAGTTGAAATTTTGAGGTGAGAGGAAGCATGCATAGGCATTCAAATGGAATTTGTGATATTCAGACAAAAGCAAAAATGCCGTGAAACAGAAATGATTTATTTTAGTGCTTTTGACTACATTTCTTTCCCTGCTTGTTTATAAAAGAACTTTATATTTGCATTTTGGACTGAGACCTAGAAATTATGTATCCAGCCCTGGTAGTGATGATAATGACAAGGATTGTGAGCTATGGATTATCGAATACTTATCATATGTTAAGTCCTTTACAAAGTGCTTTTATATGAATTGGCTCGTGCATGTCTTGAATTAACCCAATTAACTTTACCATTTTCTACATAAAAGAAATTGAAATTTGGAGTGATTGATCAATTTTCCCAAGAGCAAACTCACTTTTAACTGATAGAAACTGGAAATAATCTAGGTAATCATGATGTTGAATAGGAATTTCCTCCTTTAACTCTTGCCCCTACCGCCACGAATGTACTCCCTTTTGCAGAGTTATACTAAGTGGATATTTGGGATTTTTTTGGTAAGTACAAGTATCTAACAATTATTGAAAGTTTGCAGTACTATAAAATAATTCCAAACCAAAAAAGTGTATCTTTTGGCATTCTTTTCATTGACATTATCAAAGTTAAGAATTACACATGCTATAATATTATATGTATATGCACAAAGGATATTAATCTATTTTTTTGTTTTTTTACATACTTACTTTATGAAAGTAAATTTGTTGAAATTAACATTGAGTGTCTAACTTTAAAAATACTGAATAGCATTCATTTGCTAGTACTCTTCATGTGAAAACATGATCATAAAACATCCAACAATACATAATACATATTATTATAAAAAGCCAAAAATCTTATGCCTGTGTACATGTGAAAGCATTTTATTGTGAAATGCTGTATGATTCAAATTTTCATATGTTTATTAATTTAAGCAATATATATTTGACATATTTAGTGTGTGCCTACTGGGTCCAATGCTCATGTTGGGACATTCTTAACCTATTAATGTTCAAATTTTATCAATATAAGCAACTATTATTATAATAGTAAATTTACTTCTTATAAGTAACAGCTCCCCATTATTTGAGACTGAAAAGTCTGTCTAAAGATTAAGTAAACTGCTCTTTCGAAGTATGTGTATCATGTCAGTTTAGATGTTCAAACTATCAATATTTGAATATTATTTGAATGAAAAGGAGTATATTTTAAACAAAAAGTTGACTCTAGTCATTTCATGAAAAGGTAATTTAAAAAAGAGAAAATCTTCTGTATTCTTCAAACCAAATGATGCTTACAGCTTTCATATATTTAACTTGAACACCTCAATTATTCTTATTAAAATAACACCTGTGTGAAAATTAAAATTAAAGAGGAAGATGTTATTTATAATCAACAAGGTATGGATGGCTAATACTACTGTTATCGTCAATGAATTGAGTTCATTCACATAAAGAAGTTTTAATGAAGGGACTGCTTACATATGTGTACAGGGATTAAAAATGCAAGGAGCAGACTCTGAGTCGGAACTCTGGTTGAGGGTCTTAGATATGGTGCAGCATTAACACACCAGAAGCGCTATACATCACTGGAGCAGCCTGGCAAAAAGTAGACGATTGGGACTTCTCTAAGGTCTAATGGAGTTTTCCATTTGCTGAGCTCACCCAGGAACAAGTGAAAGAATGAACCTATCTGATCCAGTCTAATGGATTAGGCTTCCAGGGAACAGAGAAGGTAGAGAAGGGAAATATTTACAGATGGCTATGAAGGCAAATGAAGAATAAACTGCATACATCTGATGTCATACAGTAAGATTTAGCGTGTTTTTTTCTCTATTAATTAATACCCTTTGGTTATAACTATAATATATTTGAAAGTGAACTTGTAAGAGCATCACAATTTAGACCAGGTTATATGATTTAATGATACTTCCTCTAATATTCTCTGTACTCAAAAGATTGCTTAGAAATGCCAATTTTTCTATTGACTTATAATTACCCTATTAAAAATTCATACCATATACATTTTAGTGTCTTCTTCATAACAAGGACATTTATATAGCACAGTGTGGCTATAAAATTTATAATACAATCTGAGTCATGTGAAAACTAAATTGTAAAGGCTATTTTTGTTTCCTGCACTGCTACTAGAAGTTGCTTACCATAATAATTTAAATATTTCTAACCAGACCATGTTACATTGAATAAGAATTTTGTCTTATTCTTCTATTCATTTTTTTTTAAGCTCATGCAGTAGAAGAGCTAACTGGTATGAAAGGGAAAGATGGATGGGGACTAGATTACAGAAGTTAAAGTTAATTTAAGAAAATCACATTTCACCAAACTTGAATAGTGGGTTGTCAAACTTTTTCATTTTTTGCATGTGTAAGTTTTTATATTCCAAAGTTGGATATCTTAAAAGGAAGTTAATATATCTTTATTGTAATAATTAACCCATTATTATTTTTCTAAATTATTGTAATCATTAAGGTATCATGAAATCTTTTTGATCAGACTCATGAAACTCTTCGTTAAAACATTAGAGAAGGCCGGGCGCGGTGGCTCATGCCTGTAATCCTAGCACTCTGGGAGGCTGAGGCGGGCGGATTGTTTGAGCTCAGGAGTTCGAGACCAGCCTGAGGAAGAGTGAGACCCTGTCTCTACTAAAAAAAAATAGAAAGAAATTATCTGGACAACTAAAATTATATAGAAAAAATTAGCTGGGCATGGTGGTGAATGCCTGTAGTCCCAGCTACTCGGGAGGCTGAGGCAGGAGGATCACTTGAGACCAGGAGTTTGAGGTTGCTGTGAGCTAGGCTAATCCCACAGCACTCACTCTAGCCAGGGCAACAGAGTGAGACTATCTCGGGAAAAAAAAAAAAAAAAAGTGTTAGAGAAATATTTTAGCCTGTCATTTACTGAAAATTTTAGGGTTATTTGTTTAAAGAATAAATTGTTTTCTGTTTAATTATAATTGGATTTTGCTTCATATTTTTATCTTAATAAAGATTCAAATATCATTAAGTGATTTAAATTTTTTAATTTTTACTACTGATGAAAATCAAAAAATCTAAATACATGCTTGACTCTCTCCTACAAACATGAATTTTTGATAATCTTACATATGTGTACCTAAAATTTGTACTGCCTATAATTTGGGTTAAATATCAAGATAGAATATAGTAAATCATTTCAATGCCACATCACCAGAAAAATATGCATTACATATTGTGTAATATATACACACACACTATCCCCACTTCACACATTTTGACATGCTGATATAGAAATCATACAAATAATAAGGCATTAAGGATACTCAATGTATTATAACACTCAAGTGTTCACAACTGACAATATTTTCTTTTTATTGTTCTACTTTGTGTGAAATATGCAAACTGTATTTAGATAGCTTTAGCATGAGTTCAGAGTGATGATCTGTGAATGAAAGAAATACAGTCATGGTATATTTTATTTATATTTCACTTGTGTAGTCATTATGTAACAATTTCATTAAAAAGAAAAAAAACTAATCAAATTCATACAGTTCTATGTATAATATTTGGACTATTTTATTAGTTCTCTAACTTGATTACTTTACACTGATTATATCTTGTCAGCCATATAACATCTAATTTTCAAAAATGACTCTGCTTTTGCAAAGATTTACTGGTCAAATACTGTACTATGTGGATGCAAGTGTTTAGTGCTGTAGATGATGTAGCACCACTTTTATCTCTTCAAGGCACTTACAATAACATAAAGATGAACAAGGTAATAAAAGCAAGAAAACATCTAAGAGAATTTCAGATTAGCTTGATAAGGACAGATGACAGCCTCTCTTTTCATGTTAAACTGGATTTTCTCTTGACTCTTGACCCATTGTTGTTAGAGGCATCAACTTACACAGTGGTTGGTCTGAAAACAGCCCTTAGCTGGATACTCTTCATGTTTCATGTGTATAGATATGCTTCTAAGAATTCCTTGAGTTTGTAATACAAGGAGGATTTAAGGTACAGTTAAAAATCCTCAAGAGTCCCTGAGGCTAGAAAAAAGCTTAGAGAACTATCTATTAACCCTTTATTTCTAGGGAGATTATAGAGAGACAAGAATTTTGTCAACTGGATGGACGACTCATTTCAAAGGAGTACAAAATAAAATTACCGCTAATTTGCAAGAAATCTTAATTTCTAAAGCATTTATTATTATTTTTTTTATTTTTAAGGGAGACATTAAAGAATTATTGAAAAACTGAGCTCCATTGAACAATTTTTGCATAATCATAAAAGGGCAAATACCACATATTTCTTCATTCATCAATTATTATATAATCCTGTTAGAACACAGAGAAAATAAACTGTGTGTGAGCACATTTAAATATATTTATTAAATATATTATATTATATGTAATATATAACATGATAATCTATAACATGATAATATAATGATTACACTAGATATATATATAAATATATATTAATTCACATATTTACTGACTTCCTATGGCATGTTTCATACACACAACCATAATGGATAAATAGGTACAAATATTTGCATAATACAGACAATAGTAGAAAAACCAAGAAATTATTATTTTGAAATGATGATGCAAGCATGCAACTTAAAAATATGGACATAAATTTAGGAAGAGCCTAAAAAATAACATTCAGTGATGGCATCTGGGGAGATTAACATAGGGTGGAGAAGCAGGAGCTGGCCACTGCTGCACTACCATTTGATTCTTTAAAATATATAAAAATATATATAAATTGAATTATTATTTAAAGTGACAGTTGTTGTAAGAGATAAAGCCCAAAATTTCAGTAGCTCATGTCACAGTCCAAACAACAATGTGGGAAACCTAGTGGATGCAAGAGAAGGCTTTTCTATGAAAGTGTGAAAAAAATACACAGGTTTCTTCCAATTCATATCTTAGTCTCTATCTGTCACTTAGGAGTTATTTGCATTAAAAGTGGACCAGAAAAAGGCACACTCTATATTCTAGACATAATTTATGCTTACATTTTATTGTCAAGTGCAAATCACGTAGCCCCACACCTTGCTGCAAAAAAACTGGAAAATGAAGTTTTCAGACTGGAAAATGAAGTGAATTTGCCCCATCTCTTCAACCAATATAATTTTGGTGGTTGACTCTCTTTCTTTGCTAGTGTCTATTCAATTGATCATCAACTATCTCAGCGTGAACCTTTCTTTCAGACACAGTACATATGCACGCACTCTCCAAGGAAAACAATTCTAGTTTCTGTCCAGTTAATCCAAACTGCACAGTGTCCTGATGATCCTCTGCTTTCTCCCTCAGATCCAGACGTGGCTAGCTGTGGTTTAGCAAATTATCTTCTGAAAAGAAAAATTATCTTTACTCCTGTAATAGCATATTCAGTATACAATTTTGGAATAGGAGCAAAATAACCACATGAAAACTTTCATTGAAAATGGAGTTCTGGAAGAACCCACAGTTTTATTCCATAGCAGATATGAAATCGTAATGGGCATAATTGTGAGGCCCCTTTTCCTGTAGGGAAGAATTTTTCTTTGAGTAAATCCTGATTATACTCCCAAGATGATACATATCCACTATTTTCTGTGACCCATGGCTTTCTGCTCAGAGTATTTACTGTCTATTAACCTCCAGGCTACTTCTGAAGTGTCTCAGTGTCAAGTCTTAATACGTCATTTACTGCCACAAATATTTCTCTTATCTATTTTATCTATTACTGTTCAGAGTCTAGAAGCAGTCAACTTTTCCAATGCTTGTGTCTCCATATTTCTGGACCCTTACTTCCTTGTAATTTTTTTTGTTGGAAATTTACACATGTTTTTCCCTTAAGCTCATCTTTCTTCTAAGGCCTCGTTATATGTGCATAGCAACATTGAGAATCACTGATACAAATATATTTTCTAACCTTCTCTTCTAAAGTTACAGATACAATTTGCATGTTGCCCGCTTTCCCAATTCTTACAGATGATGATGTAGCCATCTTATTTGATGGCATATATTTTCAGTTTTACAAATGTAAATATTATGTTCCATTTTCATGACATCTGACTGCTTCTAATTCCATATATTTCAATTTTTCTTACAGTGCAATACCACTTCAAGGGAACAGTTTCTATATCAGTGAAACTAATGCTAGTTGCTATAACACTGTAAAAGATAAATCACAATATCAATGGTTGATAAAAACAAAAATAGATTTTTTGTTCACATCACTGTCCAGTTGGTAGTGAGTGACAGGCTATATTCAATTGGCTGTTTTAGAGAGGTGGTCACCTTTCACCACATAAATTTGTATTTGTCTTCCCCATGGTATGGGGGGTAGAAAAAGGAACATTGAATACATTTACCATTTCGATTAAAATATAAAGTAAATTAATAAAAGAATAATAGCGAGTTTTTAGTTGAGAAATAAAGATTGAATGAGGAAAAATCAACAATGTAGTTTTACTGAAGAGACAAAAAGATGTCGATTCCAAAGTAAAGATTAAAAGATTTATCTTAGAAAAGATAAGAGTGTAATTATGAGTATGTCTGTACATTTCAGTATTAAAATACGTATTTGTAGTCTAATCTGATAACTTCTATTTTCTTTGACAAATAGATGGCAAAAACAACTGTTAGAGTGACAGAAGTGTATGTGTGAAATGTGAAGAGAGGGAAGAAAAGAAGATTAGACATTTTTTGATGAGTGAGATAGATGGGCATTATCGAGGGCTTGTAAGTGATGATAACGCATTTTAGGAGGCTAAAATGACCTCATGTGTGAAATTATCTAGTATTGAATAAAGGCATGCTGTATTATGATTAGTCAGGTCATCCAAGGTTGTTGTTTTACTTGATAAGCTCAATAAGAATAACAGAATAACAAGAGCATTTAGAATATTTTCAAGAATGTCCTTGAAATCATAGACCATGGAGCCCAAGCTGGATAGTGATAAAGTGATAAATATAGGTAGATAGGGAGAAATTTATAGAGGTTTCAGTTTCTCACCAAGAGCTTTTGACCAAGCAGCTGGGTAATTAATACATGAGGCTGTGGAATCATTGAATGTGTGATATTTAAAAACATATTTGGAGATTGTGTCATAGGTAATCACAAGATCAAATTCGAAATTGTGAGAGTGGATTGCCAAGTGAGAGTCTAAAGCTCACTGGACATACAAAATCATAAAACCAAGAATTTAGTAAATAAAACAGCATGAAGCTTCTCAACAGGGAGACAAAAGCATTTAGCTGTTTTCTGAATTCTCCATGTGGACATCTATGTAGACTCAGGATGAAGACAACGGAATCTAGGATTAGAGAAAATTATTGTGTACAAGGTGTCAAAGTGTTCAAGGAAAAATGTAAATAATAAAAAAAGAGAAATAGAGAAATATTTGAAGAGAAAAAATGATCTAGAACAGGCAAGAAGAGCATCAACCTCCTCCTCTGTATCCTGACATGGGGGGAGCAAGGGCAACATATGTAACCTAAACATTTGTACCCCCATAATATGCAGAAATAAAAAAATGATGGCAAAACTGTGTCAATAGTTTAGGCACATATTTTGATTAATTGTACTGCTTTTTGTTTGAGATATAATAAACTAAACTTTTGATTCAAAAAAAAAAGAAAATAAACAATTTTTAAAAAGAGTTTTGAAATAAGGTGTAATATACATTTCCCAGAAAAGAAATCAGAGTTCAGTTCATACATTTATTAGTGAAGGCTAATAAAGTTGAAAATACAGAGAATTCTGCAGTTATAGAGCCCTATATAGGAGGACTTAAAGACAAAAGAGGGATACAGGCTGAACTAGTGACAATAAAGTAGAGCTCATTATGAGGAAAATAATGTGTTACAAAACTCTTGAGATAATACAGTTCTTTTTAATATATTGATGTATGGATAAAAGATGACAATCATGGAAGCAGTGGATTTTGCCTCAAAAATATTTTTGATTTGCATGAACATTGCACCTCTGGATAAGATGTGTGGTTCCATCTTCTGGGTGATAACTAATACACAAAGAAGATAAAGATCTGCAGTATGCTTGGACTGGACAATTGCAAACATACAGTATATTAAATAATGTTAAAATGGACTTAATTTTATTTTGGCTTCAGTTGAGACTCCAGAGGCCAAGAACAATGTAAAATTGTGATAAGTATCCCACTATGTTAAAGTCTTATCTTAGTCCATTTGTGCTACTATAACAAAATAACCCAGACTAGGTAATTGTAAAAACCGTAAATTTATTTCTCACAGATCTGGAAGTTGGGAAGTCCAAGCTGGAGGTACAAGATTCTAGTGAGGGCCTTCTTAATATGTCCTCACATATTAAGAAGGGCAAAATGGGACAAAAATGTTATGTGCAGTTTAATTTATCAGTGCCTCAATTATATTCACAAGGGATGAACCCTCATGATGTAATAACCTCTCGAAGTTCCTACCTTTTTTTACTATCACATTGGCCATTAAATTTCAACATACAAATTTTAGAGGAGAAACATTTAAACCATAGCATTTTGCCCTGGCACCCAAAATTCATGTTCTCCTCACAGGCAGAACACATTCATTCTATTTCAATTAGTCCCCAAAGTCTTACCTCATTCCAACAGCAACTCAAAAGTCTAAAGTCTGTAGTCTCATCTAAATCAGATATGCATGAGACTCAAGGTATGATTCATCCTGAAGAAAATTGCTGTCCAGTAATAAGACTGTGAAATCAAACAAATTACATGCTTCCAAACTACAGTGGTGGGATAGGCATAGAATAGACATTTCCATTCCAAAAGAGAGAAACAGGCAAGAAGAAAGGAGTATCAGGTCCCAAGAAGTCCAAAACATAAGAAGGCAAACAACATTAAAACTTAAGACTTGAGAATAATCTTTGACTCTGTGTCCCATCTTCCAGATGGCTTTGCTGTGTGCATCCCATGCTGTAGCTCTCATAGATTGGAGTCAGGTGCCTGCCGCTCTTGCACGCTGGCATTGTACAGTGGTTGCTCTATAGCTCCGGGTCACAGGAGTGGTGTTGCCCCATAGCTTTGGTAGGCATTGTTCAGTGGGAACCCTTTCTGGTGGCCTTGTTCCTGCAGCAGTTCTCTGCCTGGTCCCAAGGTTCAGTGTGGCACCCATTGATATCTAGGTGAGGAAGCCACGTCTCCATAGTTCATACACTCTCTATGCCCACAAAGTTAATACAACGTGGATGCCACCAATGGTTACCGCTTGTGCCCACTGGAGCAGTGGCCTGAGTCACATCTAGACCCTGTTGGCCACAGCTGGGGTGATCAAGGAATGCTATATTAGAATGTTGAGACCAGAAAGCTCCAAGGTCCCATGTTTGTTTGGCACCCTTCTGGTGCCCTGGGCCCCTCCATTGAAACTGTTCTGCCCACAAGACCCTGGCACTTGGGACCTGCGATGGGCATGGCAGCCTTGAAAATGTCCAAAATACCTTTGAGGTCATTCTCTCACTGTTCCCTTTGATACCATCTGACTTTCTTATGTCCATACTATGTGCTGTTCTGAAGCAAGCTTCAATTACACTTAGACAAGGATGAAGACACTAAATGTACCTACAAAAGAGGCCTTCAGGGGTTGTATCTCAAAACAACTCCTTCCAGGATAATTGACCGCGGGAGTGAAATGGCTTCAGCAGAGAGAAAGCTGTGAGTGGACAGCCAGAATACCAGGGGCATACAGGGATTCATAAGGAGCCAGGGAGTGCCCAGGCAGAGACAGCTTTAGAGGTGCTGAGGGCAAATTATATCTGTGGGAGAACAGCAAACACACACACATACACACACACACACACATTTATGTAAAACAGTAATTTAATTGAGGTAATTGAGATTTTACCTTAGATGGCTTCACTGGGCTCCCTGTTTAAGCTGGGCAAGGAGGATGCAAAAATAGTTGCACCTCATTCCTCTTTTCCGATAGCCTGAAAATTTAAAATTTAAAATTTTGATGTTTAATGATCCTCTAAAATGTCTGATAGACAGTCAACCACTTTGCAATGTTAGATAAATTTGAAGAGTTCCCTAAAAAAAAAAAAATGATGCTCAAAACTTACATTGCTTTGGATGTGCCCTGGTTTTACGTAGACCCCACATTTGATTCATCCTCCTTCCTAACGTGCAATCTTTAAGGTGTTTTCATGTTTTTCTTGATCGTACATTGTATTTTCTATTATGTTTAATTATTTAGTTTAGATTTCTAGACATGGAATGGTGGAATGGCTTAAGTAACTCCCATTTTGGAATTGATTTCCATAAATGTTTTATTTCTAGCAACCTACCAATACAAATTTCAGTGTGTATTACCATATTTAAGAAATACATCAGTTTGTAAGCTATGAAGATATCCTTATTTTCTTTATTCCTTTCTCTCTTCTTTTGCTCCCTTACTCTTCTTTCTTTCCCTCCCTTACCCGTCCATCTTTGCCTCCGGCCGGCCTTCTTTTTATCTCTCTTATTTTTTTTTATGATTAGCAGGCCTCAATGGATCATCACATTTTCAGACATTTGTTTATCTTACCCTGAATTTTGACTATTTATTTATGTTCTCTGTGCTCTATATTTATTCTATGTGTTTTTGTTAAATTTTAATGTTTTATTATTCATTTATAAGTCCTTTATATCTAAGATATGTGAAGATATGAGTTATTGCTCTTATTTTATAGCTTATCTTGTCTTTTAATTTTTTCATATATTATTATGCAAAATTTTAAATTTTCATATAGTCAAATATATAATTTCCTTTAATATTGGAAATACATTGCATATTCACTGAGCAGTGGAATATCTTATCTTACCTAAAAAGTTAGAATGAGACAAACATTTAATAAAAAATGAAATACCTACTTAGAAAAATGTAAGCAGCAGTGAGTTCACATAATAAATTAGAATTAAAATCTCCTAGTTCCAAATGGAGAAAGAACACAAATTTAAAACAAGAAAACAATTTTGATTAATGAGGTTAGAAAGGAGCTGAAAGTGCACTGGACATGAAGTGAGATACTTAGGCAGTTCTACCTTGTAATTCAAGCAGGAAGAGCCCAGGTCTTGGACCAGAGCTTTAGAGATCTTAGTCATGATCCATATACCCAAACAGTCATTGCACTGAGGTGATATGTCCACACGAAGCATGCACCCCTGTTTCAAAACATGAACTGGGACCTTGGAATTTCACAACCAACGTACCAAGCCATCTCCTGGGCCCTCTGTCTTCTCTTTCTGAGAGCCCCACTGGTATGTACATTCCCAGACCTAAGGAATGATGAAAGACAGTGGGGATGGAGGGTGTAGGCCTTTCAGAATCTATAGATAGACCCTGGCTATGTGTATTTTATTGTTTGAATGAATTCTCAGAGGGCCAGCCAAGGAGGAGATGAAGCCTAGTATGAGAATTAAAGAATTGGCATACTGCCTACTGGTCTAGGATAGTTTTCTGGATGTTCTTGAACTAACCTAGTTGGCCCTTCTTTTATGCTTGTAGTTTTCAGAACATACTAGAAATGTAACATCCTGAGATAAGAAGAAACTAGCCAGAACAGTCTAGTCTTTGCTCCCGTCCCTCCTAGAATAGAATGTCCTACAGTATTTTCCCTAGTGATTGGAGTTTGTCGCTGGGTTGTAAAACTCAGGGTGGACTGCTTTTGGGGGCATTCTCAGCTGTGGTAACATGCACAAATAAGGCTCCATCTACTCTGCACAGCTGTTCTAAACTTTGGAGGGCCAGCTCATCATGAATCAGTTTTCTGTTATCTCTTGCTGCTTATCTATAAATAATAAACCTGCTTCATGTAACTTGTGTGAGTGTCTTGTCTCACCAGACTTGTGCAAGTAGTAAAAATTGTAGCCCAAGATGAAGTAGGCTGAGTGGTAACCAGTGCACAGTGAATCTATTTCACAACCGGGAATCTTCCTTGATACTTTTTTTTCAGGACCTAAAACTAATAGCAGTGTGCCTGCACTTAACTTCTTGATTTTCTATGCCATTATCTGGAATTTGAATAGAAAATCTCTTACACGTCTGGATCTTAGTTCCTTCTCTCAAAGAATGAACAGGTTTAATTTGTGCTAATATTCTTTTGTTGGCTATAGTTCCACTAAGTGAATTAAGATTCTTAAAAAAGAGAGAAAATAAAAATGAACAGAATGTACACATAATAATTGACTTTTTCACCTTAAAGGAATTTATATACTTTAATAAAGCATTGAGAAGATTTTTATACTAATTAATTTTCCCCCATTGTGCAGAAAATTGATTTTTATAAACCCACCAAATAAAATATTACTTGTATCAGCAAGGATAGCAGCTAAATTTCAGCTCTGTGGTTTTGTTATGTATTCTCTGAATGTGACATTTCTTGCAGTAGGAAATCATCTCTGGTATATCCAGGTTTCTTGTATTATTCCATCTGTTCTTTCCGAAGACAAACAGCATAAATCCATACCACACCCTATTATCTGCTTTCTACCATAAAAGGGGAAAACACTTTTATACCCAGGATGGTTCCCATAATCTGCTTATCAAATACTCATTTTTATTTGCAACTAATGTGGAGATGATTTTATTTTTTTCTACATAATTAGGTTGACGTTGAAACATTATGCTATTTTTGTGTGCTTTTGCTGTTAACTAGAAGATGCTTCTTTGTTCTTTTACAATGGACTCTTAGAAGCATTCCTATAACAGAAAAAAGAGTAACCAAAAAATACATGTTTTTGCATTCCTACGATTAGCGTTAATTATGTATGTGACTCTGGGCAAATTATTTCAACTCTCTCTTTAGGTCTCAGTTTTATCTGCACTAAAGGAGGAAAAAAGATCCTATCTTGGGTAATGTGAAAGTTAAATGATAGATATCCTTTGCACAGGAGATCTTCCGAAGGTGTGTTATTTGAATCTGCATTTGCATCTTAATATCAATTTTCTAGGAATTACAGTCAATTCTCATTATTTGCAGATTCCACATTTGCACATTTGCACATTTGCCTCCTGGTACAATTTATTTCTAAGCTTCAAATCAATATTGGCAGTGCTTTTCTGGTCATCCCTAAGCATTTGCAGAGTGGTTAAAATTTGAGTAGTCCAAAGTACACATTCCCATCTGAGGCTGAACAAGGTGACATTCTGTCTTTCTGTTTCAGCTCTCACACTATAAAGAAGTGTCCTTTTTGTGCTCTATGTAGTGGTAATTTCTTTTTTTAATTTTTGTGCTTCTTATTGATGATTTCACTGTTTAAAATGCACTTCAAGTGCAGTGCTGAAGTGATGTTCAGTGTTCCTATGTACAAGAAGGCTGTGATGTGCCCTACGAAGAAATACACGTTAGATATGCTTAGTCCAGGCATGAGTTATGGTAAGCTTCTCAGGGAATTCAATGTTAATGAATCAACAGTGTATATTAAGTAAGGTATCTTAAATCAGAAACACACACAAATCCAGGTTATGTATTGATAGGTTGAGGAAAATGTGGCTGGAGGCTCACAGGAACCAACTCCTGTATTTTTCCTGGTATCAGTGGTTTCACGTTTGCTAATTTGGGGTTTATGTTTACTTTATAAAACTTAACTATTCAAATAATGAGACTAGCCTATACTTAGTAATAAAACATTACCAGGTATGCACAGCTAAAACACCACACGTCCTAACTTCTACTGAAGCCAGCTAGGTTATATTATTAAGTTCTATTTACATATTTCAAGTGAAACAAGGTATTATAATTCCAAGAAGCATTTCCTAAGAAGAGTGGGCAATATTTACCACATATTTAATGCATTGAGCTTCACGTGAAGTGAAAGACGAGCAGAGCTGCTGGATGATGTGGTGACCTGGAATGGAACCAATGAGCTGAGGACAGTGGAACATTAGCTGGGACACCAGAGCCTAATGAGACTTCACAGTGCCTTCCATAGAAGCCATGAAATGCCTACTACTTCAAATTCATATATATATAGTAGCAATTTATACATACATATTTTCAGAGACATAGTTTCTATTTTGTTTAATTTACTTATAAAAATCAGCCATTGCATGTAATTGATTTTAATCATAACTGGTAATACAGCATATGAATTAATCTGTCAAGTAACATAATATCATTATCCTTACTTGATCTTATTCTCAATCCTCTTGTTATTGTACATTGTTGTGGGCATGACCTTAGCTCCAGGTCCCTCATGAAGTCACTCTCTCTATATCTCATTTTGTTCTATAACTGTTCTTTTTTGATTGAGAATTTCAGGTATCTAGCATATTTTCATATATTCAATCCCTCTCTAATTGCTTGAATCAATACACAATGCTGCTTTTTTCTTCAATTGTTTTATGTACTTTAGCTATAACTACAAACTTATATTATAAAAATTATAGGTGGAAATACATCTTATACTTTTCTTGTACTCCATTATAATAATAATAAATTTGTAGATGTTGAATAAATACCAGCTATCGTTCAAGTTACTAGAGAAGAATAATATTTATATATGTTCTTTAAATGATCAATTTCTATATAACCCTTTCAGATTGCCACATTATGTGTCATTTATACAATATTTGAATACTTTATGTTTTTATGCAATGATTAACAGTTTTAAAAATTAAAAATATAATAGTTCAGGTTTTCCTAAGTTATAATTCTTCAATAAAATTAATATCATGCCACTTTTTTAAGTACATGCTTTAAATATTTTTATATGCAATTTATTCCTACTTTTTTATAATCTTAATCATATATATTATAAAATGTTGGTAAGAAAGTTTTCCAAGTCTCAATTAATATTGAAGTCTACAAATTGTATAACCTTTAATTATTCATGAAAAAAATCAAGCAGATATGGTATAAACTATGTGTTGTTCATATCTATTTAGTGACTCAAACAATTAATAGCTAAATCTGTTTTCTTCTTCATCTTTTTTTTAATATTGTTTCTGCTCTCTTTTTGTCAGACAACAGCATAGTGCTTCGTATTTTTATATTCAAGTGGGGGATTCCTGCTAAGAAAAGGTGTCACAACATATGCACAGGCTTGATAGAAAGTTATGATTTTGTAGAGTATAAAAATATGCAAGGCATTTTTCATCAGTTTAGATTTTACTTTTCTCATCTGATTTGACTTCAAAACAAATAGGTAGAAAAGTGAAAAAAGCAGTGAATCAAATAAACCTAATTCACTATCACTCACTATATTTTTTCTTAGTGGAATTTAGACCTTAACTCTATTTATTAGATGCACTCAGCTATATAATTTTGTCTTTTATAGTCACTGTGTATCCTTAATCTAGGATTTCAACTAGAATAGTATTTTATACTAGTATTTTATAATAAAATCATATGTTCATTGGCACTGTTGCTCAGAAGCCTGAGATTTTTTTTTTTCTTCATCACTGCCCAAAAGCTTACATTGTTGGCTTCATCCAAATGTTTGCCATATTTAAGAAATGTATGGCAGGGTTTTATAATTGTGTCAAGAATGAGCAATGCAAGTTTTCTTAGAAGGACAATTCTTGCCTGGGCTAGCTAAAATATTATATACAGATTCCTATGTGATTCTTCCTCAGCAGGAAATAGTAATATTTTTTATAAGTGCTAGCATCATTTGTTATATTACATTATTTATTCATATTATCTCCTTCCAAAAGAGACATATGATATATATCTGTAAGTATTTTGCTTTAATAAATAATGAATTTATTTATAAATTTATTTACAGCTTTAAAGAGTTTTTCTTTTACATTTTCTATGAGCTGGGCTGAAAAAAATGGATATTTTCTAACTGGACTAAAATACTTATTTTCACAATATGATGATATTCAAGAAAACAGTAATGTTCACCACCAAAAGAACTGTGTTACAGACCAAGATTTATTTGTTTATTAATTTTTATATTTTTTTTTACTTTAGCATACTATGGAGGTACAAATGTTTAGATTTAGACAGACCAAGATTTAATGTTTACATTGGTAATGTAATGCTGTTTCTTAATAAGCAATCTATATACAGAGATCTCCTCTCTCTCTCTACATACTTTAGTTGATATTTCACATTACAGAAATGGAGATTGTGGAGATAAGAGAGAAAGAATAAAATTATGGTCCTGAGGCAGCATGATATGTCATTATTTTTCAAGAAGCTTGTATGTTTTTAATACTATAGAAATGGAATATGAAAAAAATACTTAAATAATTGATCATCTTAACAATCATTTAAAATTACTCTTCATGGTTAGTTTTAACCAAGTGATTATTGATTGTTTCTCATGTTTCTCATTTTAAATTGATTCAGGAATTGGAAGGCAGTGGATTAAATACTTTATATATATATAAAATATATATTATATACATATACTGTATATGCAAGTACTGTTTAACTGACTTCCACACGTTGTGATTAGAACATAAGAGATCTGTCTTGTTTGTTTTTGTCCATTGAAGGAAGTAGCAGACAACAGCTTCTAGATGGTGATCAATCAGTAATACCCAAGTTTGGGAAGAGACTGTATCAACCTAGAACTGCTCTTGATCAGCCACTGCAATTGTCCCTGCATCTTCATTGCCCCACATCCCAGGGGAGAGTGCCACTCATCCTGCCCAAGTCTAATCATCCCTCTGGATTCTACTTGTGTCTGATTGTAAAAAGAACTTGTTGCTTGTAGATTTGCTTTCTCCTTGATTCCTAAAAGTCTTCCTTTAGACTGATTGGTGTGTTTCTCTCAGTATTTATATATCCCCAACATTGAAACCAGTAATCAAACAGGTGAATAAATTAACCTTCTCTTATCTCTTCTCTCAGTCTCTATCTTTTCATAGATGCTGATCCACATGTTCCTCACGCTGAACAAAACTATATCAAAATTTTCAAATAGCAACTCTTAGATTGTATATTGATTAATGGTAGCACCATTTATCCAATCATCTAAGCAAGAATGCTAAGGGTTTTCTTCATCAATCAGCTTCCATAGTCAAGTTCCATGGTTTTTCATTTGCTTGTTTATAGCTAATCTCTCAAATACCTGGTATGTTTCTTGTTTTCACAACCATTAAAGTGTATTGTCTCAGACTTACTTGTTTTCCAATATGAGATTTGAAAATATAAATAAATATTAAAATGATAACCTCTGAGAATAGAGAGACAGTTGACAATAGGGAAAAGGGAAAAATTAGAATTTAACTAAATGTTCAAAGTGAGACTAAATGCTAGAATATGTAGCAGTATAATGTTTCCTTTGAGATCTTAGCAGCTCCATTTTCTACAAAAATCTTGTCAACTGAGAAACAGTTCTTTCTTCTATAATGTAGCATATACATTCTTAAAAACCATGATGCTATGCAAAATTAACCAATAAAAAACCACAGGGCTTATGGAAAACTGAAGTGAAGGATATAACACTTCAAAACTTTACCATGGATACATTTTTAAAAAGAATAATAATAAAAAGCAGTAGCACAAGATTATATATGTCACACTATAAAAAAAGCATAAGTGATACAACAAATACGTCACTTAAACTTAGGAAAGACCTGAAATTCGCTTGTAGAAGTGGGTATTGAAATGGTTGCAGCTTTGGATGTTCTGTGAAATGGTGGACGGAAGGTCATGTGCAATTGGGTGGAAAGCTGCAAACCAGGCATGGAAAGGGTGTTTCAGAGCACAGGGGGTGAGCATAGGTAGTTGTTAATGTTTGAGATTTGTGTTGTATGTTTCTACATGACTTGGGTCCTGAAATGTTATATGTTCACCTAATGTTTTCTGCAGAAAAATTTGTTCACAAAGGGTGCAAAATTCAGGGTCGTTTTAGTTAGAGATGAGAATAAGTCAAGATTAAGATCACCTTTAAAATTTTTAAAAGTTTAAAAAATGAGGAAAGATAGAAATGGATAAAGCAAGAGATATGAGCCTCAAAAATGATAGATTTTTTTCTTTAGACAAAAGGAAAATTGAAGATTACAATGATGCCATCTCCCACACTGCATATGGTTTATTTTACAATTTTCCTTTCAGCAAAGTATAATGGGAGCTGTGACCTCAGGAGAAAGTAATATTATACTTAAGATAAAAAGGTGCTCTCATTTGATTAAAATTAAGGGATCCAGGACAATAGCTTTTTGAGGGAAGGGAGGATTGATTTCTGTAAGGAAAAGAAAAAAAAAAAAAACAGTCACAAAGATGAGAATATGGGAGAGGAAAAGTAAATAGGTGTAAAGTTTCATAATTGATAAGCTAGTTTAACAGAAATACATAGCATGGAAAATCAACCTATTAACAGGGATAATGATGAAAGTAATTCCAATATTTAGTGCTCTAATGGGGGAAGCTGCTTCTGAGAGAATATTTGTGCATCTGGGTTGGTGTTCTCACATTGTTTTAAAATTTATGAGTACAGTAAGTGTGCAGGTGCATTTGTGTGTGTGTATTTAAGGTGACATTATTTAGTATGCTTCTAAGAAATCATTCTATTCCATAAACCACACTAAATGTATTCACCATTTAATTAGTGAAACACTAAGAATTGGTATCCAAACCCCAAAATTGAAGATTCACTTTCCAATTATGTGAGAAGTAAAAGACGGTGTTTGCTTATTCTCCCTGTTTCCTTCCGATATCTTCATAAAGAACTTGAGCAATGAGCCCAGTATTAGATTGAGCCCAAATACTGGTGCCTTATAGTAGCAATTTCTTAACTTTCTCTTCATCAATTAGCATTTCTTTCTAACTCTTGAGCGCAGTGAGTCATACTAATTATTTCTGTAACCCTAAGATCTAAAATGGAAACAGAGCTAATCAAAGTTCCTAGAAAATATTTATTGAATTAACAAACTTAGAAATATGACACTGGAGCCTGTCAATGACATATCTTTGTCACATAGCAGATAACATTTTATTTAAAGACATGCTATTGAAAGACATGTTTTGCCATTTTTGTCCAAGGTCTGAAAGTATGGAAGTACTGCACTATATAACAGGAAATACTAGAAAAGAATGAATCCCAAGAGAATCTGCTACATATCACCCATACCAGGAAGTATATACCAATTAGGAACTTCCTGAGCATGGACAAATTGTGGCAAAACAATTATAATCAACAGAGTATAAGAACTTTAAAAACATCAAGAGATATTTATAAGTGAATGTCATGAGAAACTATATACAAGGATGGTGTTACTCGAAGAGCAACTACTTTCAGACAGCAAATACTTGAAGGTCAGGTCACTAGCCATCTCTCGCATTGCAAAGCTCAACAGAAAATAAAAAGAAAGAAGTTCAAATTCAGAACACTTTAAGAAATGGAGAGAAGCTCTTATGGCCCTGGCCTTTGACATTTATGGCTAAAAACATACTAAGTGCTCCTTTGGGGAACTGATTTCCCCTCACATTTCCAAACACTTCGGTTTTATTTACTTTTCCATGAGATTAGACTTTGGTCAGTAAACTCTGGAGAATAAGCTGAGAAATGCTTAACAGTATCTCGACTCACACGAATGGTGTTATATAGCGCATTGATGTTTTTGAAAACACAAGTGTTTCCTTACAGTCACTATCATGGTTAGGGAGCTGAAGTCTATCTCAGAAAAGACTTTTATGATGACAGCGTTTGTAAATCCTGAAATATAATTTAACAAAAGGTAGCATCAGCAACAATAAAGACTTTAAGTCAATAACAGATCCCAGCACATGTGCCTGAGTGTGTGTATTGTGTGGACTGATGAGGGTGAGGACAAGAGAGGACGTTGCCACGTGAAGCCCCGCCTTGCTAAGCAGGAGCCAAACATCTTTTGTGAGAAAATGAACAAAGACACTTTTTCACTAAAAAATCAAATTTAGAGTGATTCTGAAAGCAGTAAGGAGACTTTGGAATGAAATTACCTTTGAGGCAGAAATAAATGGATAAACGAATGCCTTGATCACTGAGTGGATAGAGTATAACAGATTTTTCAGATTTGTGAGGTAGTGACCAGAACTGGTATCAAAAAACAAAATTTCAACAATTTGTGTTTAAAGATATAAATTTATTAGCGATTCATGATTTGGTCAACATGCCATGTGTGAAATAGAAAGGTGCTCCACTGAGCTGAGCTTGCTTTATAGGCAGAAAAGTGATGAAGAAAACAGAAATAAGAAACAGAAAATAAATGGATCATTTTGAAGTTAATTTCCTTATAGGGTTAAAGCAGAGGGAATTTCCTTATCAGTCTAGCTTAAGTTAACTGGGCCTGGTTGCACTGGTTGCTGTGAATCTCCTGTTTTGTTGAAACTGACCTGTTTGTTAATGCAGCGAGAGAAATAGGCATTTTTATTGCAGGTCACCAAGCAAGGAGAATGAGTGGCTAACACTTAAAACCAGAACTCCTCAATGACTTACAAGTCAGGGTTGTTTAAGACAGGGGCACACTTCAGGCAAGCAAAATTGTTGTCCTGGCCCAAAAAGGTGAGATGAAAATGGGCCTGTTTTAAAGTTCAATTTGATTACGTGGCATCTAGCATAAGTAACTCTTTTCTAGTTTGGTTTGGTGTGTTGGGGCCTAGTCAAAAACAATGGCCTCCTATAAATTTTATTTAAAATTGATTAATGACCATAACGGAAGCTTTTGGGAACAATCTTGTGCCAAAAGAAAAGGAATATGTAAGCAAATCTAAAAATTATAAACTTAAAAACCCTGACCAGTGTAGCATAGGGTTTTCCCTGACTGTATATTAATACTTGGGTAATGAGATGTCCCTCCATTAAAGGATCACTACAGTTATAGAAATAGTCACTCCTATGAAGGTTAGGGGAACCCTGAGGTGAGGATTTCTATTGACTAGACCTGCCAAGGTTTTGATTTTATCTGAGATTCATGGATATGTGCTTTGGTGTCTGTCATTAATTTTGAAAAGCTTTTGGCCATTATTGCTTCAAATATGTCTTCTGCTCTATTCTATCTTCTTCTTTTGTTTAAATTATGTATATTGCTACATCTTTTGATACTAGCATACACTTTTTGGATGTTCTGTTCTATTTCATCTTTTATTCTCTTCAAATTTCCATTTGAAACATTTGTATTTATCTATATGAAAGCTCACTAATTCTTTTTCCAAAAGTGTAATATAAGTTTTTATTATATCGAAGTTTATATTACAGGTAATATATAAGTTATATGTATCAATAGTTGGCTCATTTTTATTGGTGGATAATATTTCATGGTAAGAATGAATCACAGTTTGTTGAGCTATTTACCAAATAAAGGACATATGGGTGAGTTTCAGTTTGGGGATGCTATGAATAAAGCTCCATTTGTATGCAAGTGAACATTCTGTACAGGTTTTTATATGAATGTAGGTTTTGTTTCTCTTGCATAAATATTCGAGAGTACAGTCACTTAGTCATATGACAATAATATGTTAAGTTTTATAAGAATCTGCCAAGGTGCTTTCTCTTAGGATTTTTTTGTTAGGATTTTCTATGTGCACAATTTAGCTATCTACCACGAAAGACTGATTTTTCAATTTCAAACAATAAGGTCTGTAATATTTTGTTCTTATCTTACTGCACTGTCCAGGGCTTCCAGTACAATGCTGTGTGAGAAAGTAGTGAAGAATACCATCTTTTTCTTGTCCCTGATGTTAATGGAAAAACTGCCAATGTTAAGATGATACCAGCTGTAGCTTTTTTGTAAATATACATTATAAAGTTGAGAATTTCTTTTGTCTTGTTTCCCCCATCCTAGGTTTCTGAGATTTTTTTATGACAAGATTGTATTTCTGAAATGATTTTCTGTACCTCTTTAAAGGCTAATATTATTTTATACCTTTAATCTGTTAATGAGGTAAATTATATTAACTGTTACATGGTAAACCAACTATGCATTCCTAGATAATTCTAACTTAATAATGGAATATTATCCTTTTAAATATTGTTGGATTAGGTTTGCTAATATTATGTTAAGGATATATATATATATATATACACACACACATATATATTACATTGTTCTGAAGTTTTGTTTTGTTTTTCTCTGTGTGTGTGTGTGTCCTGGTGCAAGCCCATAATTTGAATAGAGGGGTTTCTCATTTCTCCTGCCCCAGCCTTAGTCTTAGGTAGCACTTGTGTGCCTCAGGGGTAGGACTTCCCAGCAGTCCTGACCCTCCTATGACAGTCAGTCTTTTGCCCATACACAGTACAAGGCCTGGGGCCAGGTGGTATTTGCCTTTCTCTGCATGGCAGAAGTGCTCTGCCTGAAGTCAGTGCAGAGTCCTCTGTGTGAACAGGTTTCCTATCCCTCTTCCAGAAGCAGATGGCTTGTGCTTTGAATCGGAGCAGTGTCTGATGTTGTCTGTCTCCCTGTGGCAGTCAACCATGACCTTGACCTTATGCATGGTCCAGGGAGCAGGAAGTTTTCTCTAGGTTCTGCTGCTTGACCTTGGCAATTGCTGCATGTCTGCACTGTGGAGTGGCATTTCTCTCAGGCCCCTTGCCCTGCCACTAAACTTCCTAATGAGCACTTGGCAGAAGACTATAACAATGAGTTGTAGAGAAGTTGCAGATTTCCCTTGCTTTGGAGGCTTCCTGGGATTCTAAACTCTCACGCTAGCCTACATCTTTAAGAATTGGCTACAATTTTTGCTGCTATCTCACCTGCTTCTATGGAGGGCATCTCTTCTCCCTGAAGAACTGCCTAATGTAAGACAGTTCATTTGTCTTGTCTGTGCACTCTACTTCTTTGAATCACCGCTCTCACTCTTTAGATTTCATTTCATCAGTGTCCCTTACAACTTTAGTCATCTGATGGGCTTAAGGAATTAAAAAAAATATTTTGTAGACTACTGAGCTTATTTTTTGTTACAGATGATATAATGTTTTCATGTTACTTTCTGCATGCTAATAGACAATGGAAGGACAAGTATGAATGCTATGATTTTTATTACAAGTATTTCCAGGTACTATGACCAGTATTTCCTTAGGAAAGAAGATGATTAAACATTCATACAGTATAGCAAAATATATTCTTGTTTAAAGAATAAAATACATGTATATGTATTTTCAGCTAATTGAACAAGGTGATGGGTCTTTTTGTAATCACAGCTTATCAAGTACTAGGTTCAAGGCAAATTCTACAGTGTTATATTGAATGTATTAGGGAATAAACTTCATTGAGAAAAGTGAACGGGTTTATCAAGGGAATACACTGGGCCTTCATGCTCCCATTGTCCTCAGATACATCCTGTGACTAAGCTGCTCCACTTGGTATTTCACATGAGATCACGTTCCTGTGAAGGTATTGTTTCCCTCTAATTGTCCTTCTTTTATAAAAAATAATGAGAAAGCAGCAATTCAGTGGAAAAATACCCATGCAGTTTAGTTCTGGATTTGATATCTTACCTGAATTCACTAACCACAAGCAATAAATTTCAATTAATTGGCTTTGACAACTTTTCTTCTCCTAATACTACCTATTCTTCCCACTAAACAATAATGCCCAGTCAATAATAAGCCTTATATCTTATATAAAATTAACTGCTAATAAGCACATGCATGTGTGACTGTAGGTGTAGCTCGTGAATTCATCTTAATTAACAGATAGCACAGACAAACACACTCACAAGAACACAATCTGAAAAGTAAATAGGTCAGAGACTTCTTTAGATGTTATAAAAACATGAAAGCTTTTGGGATCAACATAAAATAAGATAATTATCTATACCATATTGCTATAAATGAGGTCTTCATGTAAAGAAACTCTGTAAATTGTATCAAGATAACCCTGGCGGTTATTTAGATGCTTAAAGGGAACAGTTTGGGCGAATTTCTTGCTTTTTATTCTGTACTCCTGCTTTATTTCTCCATTACGATGATTTTATAGTGAACATGTCTGCTTGTAAAGTAATTTTAGCAAATGTTTAAAAGTATCTTCCGGGCTGAGTGTATTAAGTTTTATATAAGCTGTGTTTTTGATGTTCTGCTTTACTGCAACTATGTCCATGGACCCTATAGAGTTTATGCAAGCTGCAGGCTACTGCCATCATCTTTGGAACATCTAGCCAACTGCTTTTATGTCTTTAAGATACTCTAAGAGCTAAAATAACATTGGCAATAAGCACATCAGGAAATAAAGATACATTTGAGGAATGGACTTTCTTAAAATTCTGCCGATCTGATGGTTGAATTGGCCCATAAGTGCTTTTGTAGCTTTTGCAGATAATCAAAAATGGGATTTCTTTTCAGATTTTTATTTTCAGAAGGAGGTTATTTTCACTTAGGAAGGAGAATATGCTCTGATAAAACCATATGTGTGATGGTTTCAATGTATCAATCTTTATGGCAGTATTTGGACTTCTTTGACTCTTTCTGGAAATAGGAAAAAATGCCTGGTTAATTTGAATGGCTTCTAATTTGGCTGACAATTTGGATTGATTTTATGGATTATTTCTCCTAGAATTCACATGAAGTCAAAGCAGTATGCATGTTCCATTCATTTCTTTCTTTTTTCCCCCGACCAACCTTCAAATGAGTACATACACAATCAGTAAAATTTAAATAATAAAAATGTTCTTATTTATAAAATAAAAGTTTTTGGAATTTAAAAAAGGTGAACATAATACAATTATGGCAATATCCTGGGCACCTAATTAAAATTTAGAAGACTTTAGGAGAAGGACATTGTAACTTTTTTAATCATTTTTAGTAATCTGCATTTTCTGTGCACTTTTTGCATTTTACTTGGATTTATGTGTATTTAACTTTGTAATTGGGATAGAATTACATAGTGAGAACTAGCATTCTTGGCCTTTCCATTATTTACCATTTAGATTTTGTTTAAATCAACAAAAATTTGGAAGAGCAATTTTGTATCTGAGAAATACCCAGATACAGACTACAACTTAACTCTTTTGAAGTCATGGGCACTAACTAGCAAGGCAATGAAATATAAAAATAATTAGGCTGAGAAAAGAGGCGTCCATGAACAACTGAGGGTTATGTTGTTCACAATTATATAATAATCTTTAGTTAAAAACATTCTTTTGAATATTTGTAAATTTTAACAGAAATAGTCTAGTTTTAAAATCTTATTACACTGTAAATATTACTTTTATAATGTTGGGAGTCCAGGAATGAGGGCATATCTATGAAATAAAACTAAAGACATGAGAAGATAAAATTTTGATTTATGGTTAGGAATAGAAATCAATAGTTACAACATAAATGTTATATGCATAAAATACAGTTCCTACTGAAGAATTTTGATATAATTGTTTAATTGTAAACGTATATGTTAATTAAGCCAAAATACTTTTAGTAATTTACTTTTATCATGAATTAAGAGAAAGGGGAAAACTTTAATTTAAGGGAATTAGCAAAGCAATCACAATCCCCTTGAACTTCATTGTCACATATTTGGGACTGGGTATAGGTGGTCCGATTTTATCTTGGTCAATATTTGGTAGAGGATGTCTCCACTCTTAACAATGCTCAAAATATTTTTAAGTTCAGGAGCATCTGAAACATCTATGCAGTTTCATAAAACCTAAACTTACCAATCAGACTAATGGCCATGTTAGATATGGGGAACCCCCATAATCTAGAAGCAGGCTTCAGTCTTTTTTTATTTTTTATTTTTTAAAAATTACACTGCATGGACCTTCTGAGCCAGCTGCTAAGCTCATATAAAAGAAGAGGAAATGAATCTTCAGGAGTCCAGATTTGTTTCTCCTAGCCCCAAGAACCACCTATATTTTCTTGAACCAGTCTATAGAAAAGATATGTACATAAAGGTCAGTTCTACCGTTCTAAGCTCTTTTGTATTTATCCTTTATCTCATTTAATGGCATAATCATTTTTTAATTGTGATCATTGTTCAATTACCCAGGAAAACAAACTTTGAAATCATGTCAATATTTTTTTATTTCCCTCATAGAGCTAGTCAGACATTTTCTAAATACATCATACTCTACTCTTCTCTATTGCTATGATTTCTGATTTAGTTCATTTTCTTATCATTTTCCTCCAATATTTGCAATAATCCCCTAAATGATTTCCTTGCCATATCCCACTTTTTTCTCACAATTATGTTTTAAACCACCACTACTATTATATTCTAAGAAATACAAATACTTGAACAGCTTGACTGAAATTTGTCACTCCACCACCCATTATAAAAGGGTTTAAATAAAGCTAAATCCTTGCAAACATCTTGAGGTGAACATATTCTAGCATGTCTGAAGACCACAAGGAAACTGGTGTGCCTTGAGAGGAGTAAACGCATGGGAAGAGTAGTAAGAGGATCTGTCAAAGAGATAATAGGGGCCAGCCTATGCTATACTAAGGACTTTAAGTTTTATTGTGGATGTTTACAGCAGAGAATTGACATAACAAAATTTATATTTCACAGGGGTCATTCTGGTTGCTGTATTTTGCAAATAGACAATAATGGACCAGGTTTAGAAACAGAAAACAATTAGGAGGTGATTGAATAATCCAGATAAGAGAAGGCAGTGGCTTAACCAAAATGATAATGGTAGAGGTGGGAAAAAGAGATGATTCTCTTCTGACTCTAAATAAATATCCAAAAAATTAAGAGCACAGTTTTATAGCTTTCTTAAAGTCATATAGAATGTGAATCTTATATATCTGTGACACAAATTAATAAGAGAATTGACCAGACTTGCTTATTATCGATAATGGTGAGAATGAAGTTAGAGTGGTCAAGTTTGCATTAGCTTAGTGTTTGCCAGCATCATTTTACAAATCATGCATCTTGTAAAATTTCTATAGACAAATAAAATATTACCACACTGAGATGTTATACTATGGAATAAAATGTCACTACTTTCTAGCTCTTATTAATTCTCTGATTTTTCTTCTTGTTAGTTCTCTTTCTCAGAAACAATAAGTGCATTGATTAACATAGGACTGAAAGAGGTAAAGTATCTAAGAGAAGTTGATATCACTCCCATAAATATATTCTACATTTTAATGCAGATATTATGGAATAGGTCATAACATCTCATTTGTAATGTCACCTTTCCACTTTAATAGAATGTGTGTATGTGTGCATGTATGTAAAATACACAAAGACCTATCATGAATTTTTGATGTCTTGAATAAAAGAGTCTTCACAAACTTCGATAGTCTGAATTGTTCCTTTTGTTAGCACCCACAAGGATTTTTACTCGAGTGAAAAGTAACAGTGAAGTATAGTAATGTGTGAAATATAGATATGGATTTCTTTTGTAAAGGGAGAATGATGATTTTGAAAGAAGGCTCAGAAGAAAGACCAGCACTGTGCCTTGAGCTGGTGGATGCATTCTCAGGCACAGTGATTTAAGAAAAAATGAAAATGAAACTTAAGGAAATGGAGGTTTTTTCCCCCCTATTAATATTCGACTTTCACATTTACTTCATGAAAATCTTTAGAGACACAAAGGAATACCTGTATCTTTGAATATTGCTGCTCTGGAAAGTCTGAAGAACACCTTTTTGCTCAGCAACACACCCTTTCTCAAGGAGAAAGCAGAGAGAAGCATATCTAAAAATTCCACAAAATGCATCGTTAGGAGATTATAGTCTCTTCATCTAGGGAAAAATCTAGGTGCATTTCCAAATATGCAGATTGAGAAGAAGAAAACATATCTCTAGCTTTCCTATTATAAACTTTGATATCTATCAGTTTCAGGAACAAATCTACAGGGAAAACAAAGCTGAGCCTCAGGAAAAAATCACTTTGTTGAAAAATACTTCTACAATTTGACATAGAAGGACTTTGCTTAACTCTTAAACTAGTGCAATTTTTATGGAGGCCCAAACTATAAAAAAAAAAGGTACGTAGAGGTAAAAATAATGAAATTCTGTTTTAGAAAAAATATTTTTTCACTGAAATAGTTATGTCTTTATAGACCTCAGCTTGGAAAAAAAAATGTGCAACTCACTATAATAACATATATTTTAGCTTGTTTGCATTGATATATATTTCTCCATTGGCTTTCATTTGAAAGCTGTTTCACAGTCTACATGAACTGAAATCAAATGCATCATTAATAGTATCTGTAATATATTTGGAAACAATTTTTTACTTGTTTCTTTTACTAAAATTTATCTATAGAATTTGCTTTCAAAATGAGTATTTAAAGTACACTTAATTATACAGAACAAATGTGGTATTAAGAATTATTTTTGTCACATTAATTCACTAATATTATTATTCACTCATTTTAAACAAGATCTTTCAAACATATATCAAATCTCATGTTTTTGTTATAAAATAAAATATCATGTATAGTTATCATCTTAATCTGCTAACTATTGGATCTGTTAGTTTCATAGTAATTCTCCATAAATTCCTCTTTCTAATTTCCTTAATCTATATGTGTTTTAATCCTCAAACTTACCTTACCTTATCTTATCTTACCTAGGTAAAACATATTTAAAGAATGAGGAAGATCATTTTAACTCACCCAGTTTACTTATTGTTTTTTTCCTTGCCAATCCAAAATGAAAACCTTGAAGAAATTTTATGTATTAATATATAACAGCAGTAGCCTATCAAGTTTAACTCTTTACTGCATGGTTAAGAACACGCTCAGGTCATTTGTACTCTCCAGGATGTCAGAACACCTTCATAAACTCCATTTAATAATTATAGCTGATGTCAGTTCTGTTAGTTGGGACAGAGCGGAGCTGCAGGAAAAAGGACTGAAGGAGTCAGAACAGGATGGTGAGTTGTAGAATGCAGGAGTCAAAATAGAAGGCTATGTTAACATGGGATGAGGTGAAATGGCAAAATTCATTAACCTAGATACAATGTCCAAATTTGCAGACTTGGTAAAAAGAGAAACCTATGTACTTGGTGGTAGAGCTCACTATAGAGAGACAACCTGGTTTGGGTCAAAGAGAATATCACAGTGAAATTCCAATGACTTGGCTCTAAGCATGTAAGGAAGATGATATTCCCATCAGTACATCCATGAAACTGAAGAGGCAAAGTAGAACATGAAATCTGATCAAGAATCATGTAACCTGTATGTCTTCTAGATCAGATACCAAACACATAACAGGTTTGCTGTATATATGCTAACACACATAACCAGAATCTATTCTCAAAGATAGAAAGGAAAGATGCACATAGAACTACAAGATTTATTATATGAAGTTTGGTGATAGTCATTAGGACCTGGTGCGGTGGACTGAAGAAAAAGAATCCCATCTAATTTAGAATAAAGACAAAGGCTTTCACGCACCTATAGATTATACATCCCAAAACTCACCTTCTACAATTCCCTCTCCTCCGTACCAAGGACACTTGCCTCCTACTGTTCTTCAATGTGCTAAGAGTAGTCTCACAAGAACCTTTGAACTTCCTGTGTCCATCCCCAGAATGTTCTTCAAATGACATACACAGTTTACACCCTCACTATCCTAAAGTCTCAGCTTGAATGTCACCCTTACAGTGATATCTCAATGAGATCATTTGTTCAAATTACAGTCCAAAATAAAAGAAGGATATTGATAAACACCAGATTTTATGTAAATGGAAAATAAATTTTGATATAGGCAAGCCACTGAAATCTCAGATTTGCAGTAATAACTCTGAATGTTCTAATATCATCTTGTTCTTCCTTCTTTTCTGTCAAGCAATAATGTATAGTACAAAAATGGCTGAATACAATCATTAGAAGAACTTGTTTGTAGTCCAGTCTCTATAGTGTAATGATTATATGCCTTGTCAAAATATTTAATCTTTTCAAAGATATTTTCCTTCTTTGGGAAATGCAATATGATATAATGTGTGAAAGAATGTTCTTTTGCAGGCAAATAAAATGGTGTTTGATTTGTGGATCATATTTTTACTATTTGCTCTCTTTGAGTAAGCCTTAAGATCTCTTTATAGCTCAGTTTTCACTTTTGTGTAATCATACTAATAATCCTTGTGTCACAAGCTTTTGGTGAAAATGAAGTGAGACAATATTTTCAAAACTCTTAACATAGTGTCTGTCATATATAGTCAAAAATCATGTTTTCATAGTTCTTATGGAATTATAAAGTAGCAGCAATCTAGAACTGCAATAATTCTATATGCTGTACTTACAGGAGTGTATAAAATAGCAAAGTACATAATATTGTACTTGAAAGCCAATTTAATTGTACATAAAGTAACATGTATTTTGCAGGTGTCCTTTGGAGTTTTGCCTGAAAATTGCGATGAAAATTTGTGGTCAGTAATTCTGGTCACATATGTTAACACATTCTGAATGACATTCCTCTTATAAATACTCATTATTTGGTATAGGTAAGTTATTTTCAAATTATCTATGAAAAATGAGTATTATTGGGTAATGCTTCCTGAGTAATTTTGTGTCATATTTGTGTTTGTACTTACAAGAGGGCAGGATTCTATCTTGATTCCTTTATTCAAGTACAGCAATTCTACTTCTACCTTATATGTTTGGAGTATGTGTAAACTGTAATTTAAAAAATCTGCAAAATTATAGTCAAATTTGAGGTTCCAGCTTTCAGTAATGGCAGAGAAATTTGTATATGCAAACTCCTCCATAGGTAACAACCAGAAAATCTGTATACAATATTTCCAAAAACATTTTGATGTAATTATGTATGAATCTAAAACAGGAAGAATCTGGAAAAGGGTGACTCCTAAAAGATAGGAACTGCTCAAGGTGAGATTGGCATGCTTTCAAGATTTTGTTGGAAGATACTCTCGAATTTCCCTGTTGCATAGGTATGAAGTCAGTGTATGGACTTTGGGGCTGGTATATTAACTGTGAAATTAAAGGGGATAATTCTGGAAAGAGACCGTTGCACATAAAAAGAGGCCAACATCAACATGTAAACTTTGCAAAATTCAGGACTACTGACTAATTTATTTAAGCATGAAGGAGAAAACAGAGATTCTGGAAAATAAAGTAGCTAAAGGCTGGAAGAATGCAGTAGATCTTCAGCTGCTGCCCATTATAAATAAGACAGAATTCAAAGTTTGAGTCTGGCCAATCTAAACTTACTGGTTGAACAAATAACAATACACTTGAGAGGAATATTACTGGAACCAGAAACCCTGCAATACATTTACATTGCCCAATATGCAATAAAAGAAATTAGATGAGTGAACCAGAAAAAAAATGATTCATACTCAAAGAACAAGGCAGTCAACAGAAATAAATTTCAAAATGATGCAAATGTTGAAATTAGTAGAGAAGGAATTTAAAACAGTTATTATAAATATATTCAAGGACCTAAAACAAAATCTAGTCCCAATGAAATAAATATTTTTGAGGAATAAGAACAGTAAAATTAAAACTATGGAAAAGAAAATAAAGAAAACTCTGTGATAACTAAATTAAACAGTATAAATAAAATGAAAAAAAAATTCTTGGATGGGCTAAACAGCAGGTTATAGACAGGAGAAAGATCAGTCAACTTGAAGGTAGTTTAATAGCATTTTTACAACAAATTAAATAGAAAAATGAAGAAAATTAACAAAATTCAATGATCTATAGGACAATATTAAGAAAAGCTAATAGCATTTCTATGATATATTGGAGAGGGGCTTGAGAAAATAAAAAATAAAATTCAGTATTATTTCATATAAATTGTGTATCCATATTCCCATAGGAGAGAAGAAAGTGAATGGGAAGAAGTAATATTTGAAGAAATGATAACAAAACATTTTCTAAATATGATGAAAATTCTAAACATATGGATCCAAGAACAATGAACTATAAGCAGGATAAATATAACTGCATCAGAGCACATCAGAGTGAGAGAAAATCTTGAAAGAAGTCACAGAAAGTTGTAATATTACATCCAGGGAAATAGTGATACAAATAGCAGCTAACATCATGAGAAACAATGGAGGCCATTCTCTGCTAAATAATCCCAAAATTTGGGGACAAATTGCTGATTTCTGGCCTATAGCATGCAAAATACTAAATGATGTTTTCACCTCTTGTTTGGATCAGAAACATGAGAAAAGCTCAAGCAATTATAGGAAATCCTCAAAATGACCCAAAAGCCAGATGGAAAAGTTCTTATTAACTGTACTAAAGAAAAGTTAATATCCCATTGGATGAAATATGGGTGCATAAGTTGATATCATATACATACATATATACAAAGAGAATGAAAATCTTTTTCTTACAGTAGAATTTTAACTAAAAATAATAGATACAATTATAATATAAAAATATTTGTAAGTATAGTAACAAAGGAATTAGAAAATCAGCAGTGGTTGTTAGAACAGTTGAGTAAAATTTTAAAAATGAACAAGACATAGTTGCTAAGGATATTCCACAAATATTTAATCATTGTAAAGTAAAAAGTATTAACTTTATAGTGGATACATATGGCATATACCATCTACCTTAATCAGGTCACCAAACTTAACCTAGATTAATTTTATCAGTAGTGGAAGAAAGTAACATCATGTTTTCCCTGATAGGATGTACTCATAATAGGTCACATCACTTCAGTTATATTCCTTCCATAACACACACACGCGCGCATGGGTGTGCATATACACACACACATGCACACTATATAACCTGAATCAAACATGAAGAAAGAGTAGACAATTCCAGCTTTAAAGGTATTCTCCAAAATAACTGGCCTGCTGTCTTCAAAATGTTAAGATTAAGAAACAAAAAAAAGGTTGAGAAATATCTCCAAAATAAGAGACAAATAAATAAGTGCTATGTTTGATCCTCCATAGGACTCTGGATGGGAGAAAATAATTCTAGAAACCATTGGGAAAATAAATCAAGTTTGAATATGGCCATTGGATCAAGACTGGGATATTATGAGATGAGGGAGCCACTTGTCTTAGGCACAAACTTGATGGTGGAACAAAAAACTTAGCAATCAAATAATATTTGGATGTTAAAAAAAAAAACAGTTGAAAAATCAGTGATGAATTGAATGGACTGAATGTGTCTCCCCAAATTTCATAGTTGAAATCATAATCCCCAATGTGATGGTATCAAGAGGTGTGATTTTAGGAAGTACTCAGGTTATTAGGGTGGATCCCTCGTGAATGAGATTGTACCATTATAAAAAGGACCTCACAACATTCTCTCACTCCCTTTCCTCTATGTGAGGACAAAAGTAGAAATCAGGGGGATCTATGAACCAGGAAATGGCATCCCACCAGATACTAAATCTGCTGGCAAGTTGATCATGAACTTCCCAAACTCTAGAACTGTAGAAAAATAAATGTTTATGCTACCCAGTCTATGGTATTTTTGTTATAGAGGCTTGAATGCACTAAGACAAAGTATGCAAATTTTAAATAATTATTGAGTCAATATTGCACATTTTTTATTCTGTCTCAGGCTCTAATATGGCTAGAAAAACACTTATTATTAGGTCATTAAGTATGAAATGTCTGCTTTTGAATCAAAAGTGTAGTTTATTATATCTTAAACAAGAAGCACTACAATTAATCAAAGTATGCATCTAAACTATCAACATATAGTTTTGCCATCTTAACAGTAGCTCGTTCATGCCAGCAGCGAAGAAGCTTGGAGAGTAAATGGTGATGAAATCGCTGAAGGTGTTTTCCATAGCTTGTTGACAATTGAATATTTTTCCTTTCAAGGAGTGGTCCAAAGCCTGGAAAAGGTAGTAGTCAATATCTGATGAATACGGTGGATGATAGAGTTTGTCGATCTGTTTCAAATAGTCCAATATTGTTGAAATAGTAATGTCAAACCTTGATGTTAATTCTCGTGTAGGTAGAGATAGATTTGTTTCCACTATAGTTTTTAACTCATCATTTTCCACCTTGGTCCCAGGTTGCCCAAATGGCTCATTTTCAAGATTAAAATCACCAGAATGGAACTTCTCAAATCTTCCACGTATTGTGTGTTCATTAGCCACATCCTTCCCAAAGACTACGTTGATATTTCAAGCTGTTTATTCTGCATTGGTTCCACAATGGAACTCATCAAAAAAAACATGAATTTTTGATTTATCCATGATTTCACAAAATTGCTCTTAAAAAACTTTGAAAGATAATCACAAGCCAAACCATGCTTTTGAAATAATGAGGATGTATCTTTATAATAAACATAAAACAAGAAGTGTCAAAGTAAATGTCAGAGATATCAACTGTCAAACTTAGTACTTAAGGAAATCGGACATTTCATACTTAATAACCTAATATATCAATATTAAATTGTTGGATTTTGTCAACTGTTCCACTGCTATTTAAGAAAATAATAGCCTTCTTATTAGAAAATATATACTGAAGAAAAATTGAGGTATAAGGTCATGATATCTCAATGTGGTTGAGAAAAATCACCCCCAAAGATATTTTAAATTCCTGATCTCCAGAACATGTCAATATTACTTTATATGTTAAAAGATGTGATTAAGTTAAGGACCTAAAGAGAAAGAGAATATCTGGGATTATCAGGTGAGTCTTAAGTGCTATCACATACATCCCTGTAAGAGAAAGCCAGATGAGTTTTGGAAGAGAAGAAAAGAAAGCAAACAGACTACATAGACAGATATTGGAGTAATGTGGCAACAAGCCAAAGCAAGCTGGTAGCCACCAGAAGCTGGAAGAGGCATGAGATGGATTTTCTCTAAAGCTTTTATAGAGAACATGGCATTGCTGAGAAATTGTTTTTGCCTTCTGTCTTCCAAACTGTGAGAAAACAAATTTCTCTTATTTTAAACCATTAAGTTCTATGTTAAACCAATCAGTGTTGGTTTACATTTGTCATGACAATCACAAGAAACAAATATACATACTCTTAATGGTATAGTGGGGGATTGATTGATAATAGATAGAGAGGGAGGAGGGGGAGAGGGTTGCAAGAGAGTATTACAAAAATCGGGTGGAAGACAAATAACTGTTGAATATGGGTAGAGAGTATGTAAAAATTCCTTCACCTGTTTGTAATGTGTATGTATGTTGAAGAAATCAAAATTTGAAAAGATCAGTTGGAAAATCAGATGGATAGATACAATTTTTTCTATAAGTAATGAAATATGGATTTCTTAAATGTATATCCTGAAAACATTTGCTCCCATTTAGCTTTAATATTTTTGTGGTATTTATGAGCACATTATTATAGTATACAAGATAGGGGTTAATTTATTGGGAGATAATGTTTTATCTAGAAAGAATAGTTGGTTATCTGGAGAAGTTAATTCACCTCCAACATCTCCCCCAATGAAACTCTGCATTCTATGAGGGGACAATGGGAGAAAACAATCTTTTTTTTTTAATCTAGCATGATTTTAGGCACAAATTAGAAGCCCATCACGTATTTGTTGAAAATAATCAACAAATGAATAAATATTACATATACATTACCAAAGAAATATTATGTTTATGTCTTTTTTAAAAGTTCAGGTTTATTGGTATGTATCTAATAGATACATACATTTCTTCTATATATTTTCATTTGTTCCTATATGTACACATGTGAATTTATTTTTCCAACCTTTCATAATATTCACATCAATATACTGGAAAGCCTAACCTCAAGATTTGTATAAATTGTTGCAATAATGAGCTACTCTGGGAATACTAGTAGGACCAGTCATTCAAGAACATATAGGATAATCACAGGGTTCAGTCATTTAAAGTAAAAGGAAAAACTTCTATTTATGTCTTTTGCCTACTTTTTAATGAGGTTATGTTTTTTTCTTGCTTATTTGTTTGAGTGCTTTGTAGATTTTGGGTATTAGTTCTTTGTCAAATGTACAGTTTGTGAATATTTTCTCCCGTTCTATAGGTTGTCTATTTACTGTGTTGATTATTTCCGTTGCCGTGCAGAAGATAGACACATGGCCAACAAACATGAAAAATGCTCAACATCACTGAGTATCAGGGAAATGCAAATTAAAACCACATTAAGATACCAACTAACAGAATGGCCATTATTAAAAAGTCAAAAAACAATAGATGCTGGTATGGATGCATAGAGAAAGGAATTCTTGTACCCTGTTGATGTGACTGCAAATTAGTACAACCTCCATGGAAAAAAAGTATGGAGATTTTTCAAATAAATAAAAGTAGATTTACCATTCGATCCAGCAATACCCCTACTGGGTACCTACCCAAAGGAAAAGAAGTCATTTTATCAAATAGATACCTGCACTCAAATGTTTATTTCAATGCAATTCATGATTACAAAGATATGGAACCAACTTAAGTGCTTATCAATTCATGAGTGGATTAAAAAATGTGTTATATGTATACCATGGAGTACTACTCAGCCATAAAAAAACAATGAAATAATATTTTCTATAGCAACTTGGATGGAACTGAAGATCATTCTCCTAAGTGAGGTATCTCAGGAATGGAAAAACAAACACCACATGTTCTCACTAATAATTGGGAGCTAAATAATGGGCACACATGATCACAAAGAGATGTAAAGGACATTGGAAACCATGAAGGGGAGAGGGTAGGAGCAGGTGAGGGGTCAGAACCTATTTATTGGGTACGATGAACACTATGTGGGTAATGGGCACACTGATAGTACTGACTTAAGCATTATACAAGGTATCAATGTTACAAAAACATTTGTACCCCCTTAATATTTTGAAATTTTAAAAAAGATTAAAAATTATAGAAGTAGTACTTGCTTCTAGAAATATTTAAACAACTAGAAATACAAAAAGTAAGAAAATAAATTTCTACCTTCCCCCTCTCAGAAGTAACCATTCTGCATAGTGTATTTCCCATTTTTATGAAAAATATGCATAGGTTACATAGTCATATTAATACATAAGAGAAACCAAAAAGTTAAATAAGTAAAAAGAAAAATAGGACCAAGGATGAGGCATCGGGGAAAAGTTCTTCCATTTTCTTTATGTGACTCTGATAAACTCCTTTATCAGGTTAATATCTATTATATTCTGCATAAATATTCTGCAGTAGATCTTTTAGTGAGTTATTTCCTTTAATCATTTTAACTACACTATAAGTTAGGTATTATTATCTACATTTTTAAGATGACAAAATTAATACTCATAATGTTTAAATATGACCCTCAGTGACAGATATGTCATGTGTGACAACCAGATTAGACTTAGGTTGTCTTAGTAAAAAGTTAGGCACCTACACACTATATTATTTCTGATTTCCCAATGAATAAATTATGTTATCTCTTTCCTCAACTGTACAAGAGGTTAGAGTAGACATTTTCTCAGGTCACCTTTCAATACAAATTTGAATCACTATGAGGGTTACAGAAGGTAAAATTAATAGTAGAGATGGTAGTACCCAAAGTCCTTGATACAAGTTTGATGTTTTCAAAACATCAAATGCATCTAATGCTTATTACCTAAGGATGTGACCTTATTTGGAAATAGTGTCTTTGCAGATGTATTTAAGTTAAGGATCTCCAAAAATCGATCATACTGAATTTAGGCAGCATTTTAAGAGGAAGGTAAGAGAAATTTAAGGCACACAGAGGGAAGGTGCTGTGGTTTGTATGCATCTTCTTAAATATATAAGTGTTGCTAATGTGATATTAGTAAGAAGTGGGGATTTGCAGATAGACAGCAAGGTACAACAAATTACTATAATTCATGACAAGCTTTTCTCCCAACTTTCAGGACAGACGTGAAGATCAGTTGGAGTCTTGTCTGCACATGCCCCACTTGCACTATAGCTGAGCAGCCCACCCTGGGTTTTATACCCTAGGGGAAACTTTAATCACTGGATAAAGAGTTGTGGAATATCCTGTTCTAAGAAGGACAGGAACACAGCCCAAGCTCTTCTAGCTAGTTCCTCCTTATCTCCAAATGTTATATGCTAGCACATTATACAGTTATTGTGAAGACACCAAGCAAGAAAGGAGGAACAACTGGATTGGTCTAAGGCCACCCAAAAATTATCCTGTCCAGCATGCTTATTCTTTACTTTTTATACCCAGCTCCATCTTTTCTTTGACTAGCTTCTTGATCATGAATTTGGATATTTGAACAACAAAATCTAGATAGCCAGGTTCCATCTACAGCCTCTGAATGTCTTACACCTTCTATCCCCACTCTCTTCATCATTCCTTAGGCCCCAGACTGTGCACACCAATGAGGCACTCAGAAAGAGAAGATAGAGGGCCAAGGAGAAGGATTGGCACATTGGGGAATTCCAAGGTCCCAGATTATACTGTGGTAGAGAGATGCAGGCTCTGTGTGGGCGTATCCCCTCAGTGCAATGGCTGCTTGGGCAGATGGTTCATGGCTAAGATCTCTAAAGTCCTGGTCCAAGAATTGAGTTCCTCTTACCTGGATCACAAGATGATACTGCCTAAGTATCTTACTTCAGGTCCAGTGCACTTTCAGATCCTTTCTAATCTCATTACTCAAAACTGTTAACTTGTTTCAAATTTATTTTCTTTCTTTATTTGAACCTAGGAGATGTAAATACTATTTTATTATGTGGACTCACTGCTGCTTACATTTTTCTAAATAGGTATTTCATATTTTACTGAATGTTAGTCTCATTCAAATATTTATTTTTCTGTTAGGTAAGATAATAAGATATTACATTAATTAAAGAATATGTAATATGGTTTCAACATTAAGGAAAATGATAAATATACTTGACTATATGAAAATTTAAAACTTTGCATAATACATGAAAAAGTTAAAAGGCAAGATGGACTATAAAAATAGGTATAATAAATAAATCATGGGCTCACATATCCTAGACATAGAGGACTTGTAAATGTATAATAAAATATTAAAATTTTTTTAAAAACACACATAAAACCAAAACAGAACACTGAGAAAATAAATGAATAATAAAAATACAAAATAATATAAATAAAAATCTTAAAATGTTGTGATAATCCATTCAGGCTTAATAATCACAAAAATGGGGGCACAGAAAGAAGGAAAAAAAGGGAGAGGGATGGAGGGAGGAAGGGAGAAATTAAGAGAAGAAGAAAGGAAGGAAGAAAGAATATCTTTATACTTTTCAAAATGATAAATTTCTTAAATATGGTAATGCACAATGATGAGTAAAATAGGTACTGGTAGGTTCTAGAAATGTTAATTAATACATCGTTTATAGAAATCAACTCACAAATAGGAATTAGTTAACCCATTCCACTCATTCCATGTCTAGAAATCTTATTTAAATAATTAAATATAATAAAAAATATAACATATGATCAAGAAAAAATTAAAAACACTCTGAAGCTTCCACATTAGGAAGGTGAGGAATCAAATGTGGCATCTCCATAAAACCAGGGCATCTTCAAAGCAATGTAAGTCTTGAGAAATTTTATTTTTTCAGGGAATCCTCCAAATATATCCAACCTTGAAAAGAGATTGATCTTTTATTATATATTTGACAGGGTCATTAAACATCCAAATTTTAACCTTAAATTTTTACAATATTAGAAGTATGAGGGCCAATGTAATACTTTCTGCACTCTCCTGACCCAGTTTAAACAAGAAGCCCAGTGCAGCCACCGAAGTTATAAACCTCACTTAAACTACTGTTTTTTTCCAAAAATGTGGTGTCTGTGCATGTGTGTGTGTGTGTGTGGGAGTATTTGCTATTCTCTCACTGAGATCATTGCCCTCAGCGCCTCTAAAGCTGGCCCTCCTAGACACTCCCTGGCTTCTTATGAATTCCCATATATCCCTGATATTCTGCCTTTTTGCTCACAGCTATTCTGTCTGCTGAAACAATTTCACTCCTGCAGTCAATTCTTCTGGAAGGAGTTGCTTTGAGATACAACCTCTAGCAGCCTCTCTTTGGTAGGTACATTTAGCATTTTTGTCCTTGCCCAGGTGTAGTAAAAGCTTGCTTCAGAACAGGTCTTAGTATGGACATAAGGAAGCCAGATGCTGTTGATCAGAACAGTGAGAGAATGACCTCAAAGGCATTTTGGAGATTTTCAAGGCTGCCATACCCATCGCAGGGTCTTGAAAGCAGAACAGTATCAATGGAGGAGCCCAAGGTACCAGATGGGTGCAAGGTGGCTATAGGCCCTCAGGATTTGCTGCCCAGAACCTGCCTTCACTTTCTGCTTCCCACAATCTGCTTCAGCACTCCTTGGTTGTCTCAGATGTGGTTCAAAAGGGACCAAATGTGGCTTGGGCCTCACAAGTGGTAAGCCTTGGTGGCTGGGTATCAGCTCGCTTTCCATGATTTAGGCTAGCCTTGTCTGGGTTCTACATGTCTCTGTCTCTCTTCCGAAAAGCTAGCCCTATCGTGAGCTCATGGCAATCTCAGAAGCCTAAGAGAGCAAGCAAAAGCACTCAAGTTCACTGTCATTTCCATCTTAGGGAGACTATCAATAAACTTTCAAGACAAAGCCCAGAGTCAGAAAATAGGATATGGCAAAAGAAACAAGGCAAAGGGATTGGGAACAGGAAATAGTGAAGAACTGAGATATTCAATACAATTTATCACCGATAAATAGATTGCTAAGAAAAGAGATGCCATTCTTGATTTTTCTTTGTTTTAATCAGTGAGATCAACATTCTTTATGCCTATGTATTTCTACAATATACCCCACACTTTAAGCAAAAGATAATTTTGATAAATATTAACATTTCTTCAACTTTAGGTGTACCAAATTCCATACAATTTAAAAAAAAAAAACCCTTAATTTTCTCCTGTGTTCAATTTCCCCTTTTTTTATCTCTAGGTTTCTGAATATCATACAGAGTCACTAAATACATAAAACATGTGGCTGTTAAACATAGTTTAGAAGGCTTAGTTAAGTACCCTGGTCACCAGAGAAAGGAAATAATTAAAATATTATGTGGCTCAAATCTTTCTTCCAACAATTTTCCCTCATTTACTTCATCTGGCATTTAAGGATCAGATCACAGTATTTTACGAGTAGCACAGCTGTGTAGTTAGAACATTGTGCCTCTCAGAAAGCACCTGACAAAACAACAGTAGCAATATTACATTAAACCTCAAGTGTCTATGTCAGAAATTGAACCACTAAAGATAGGAAAGGAAGCAGGAAAGAATCCTATAAAATGAGGTCCTTAAAACAAGAGACAATGCATATTCTGTTTTTCAACAAAAGGTAAAGAGTAAAATTAATTATAGTAATAGTTACTTTTTACTATTATTTTTATCAAAGTTTTACATTACGCAATACAATCTAAACATAATATAAATAATCTAATCATTCCTAAAGGATCACAACAAAAAAGCAGCCTCTAGGCCACTGCAGTAGAACAATCTCTGATTAACAGTTCTGAGGGGCAACCAATTTAAACCTCTTAAGTTACCCCCCTTTTTTGTTCAGTTTATCTTTACATTTGGAAATGTCATGCTTACATAATTTGTAAGTATATATGCTTCTAATTTGTTTTCTTAATTTGTTCAATTTACATATTATCTACTTCTTAAAGTAAAAATGCCCATTTACATTTCTTATATCCCCCACATGCACCTCCTTCTCTCTACCTGTACTTAAATATAGCTGTATTACCACTTTAGTTAAAGCAATCAATGTTCTAGGCTTTCATTATTATAATCACATGTTTATGTGTATGAAACAATTTTTATAGCTATACTATGATTCTTTCCTTTCTCATACAACTTTTGTTATTTTCCTGGAATGAATATTTTTCTTACTTAATTTATTGGTTTTCTATGTACTTTTCATGAATTCATCTTCAGTTTCTGGAAGACAGTTCTCCAGGCTGTAGACCACAAGAATTATGTCAATTTAATTTCCTTTTTTCTTCCTCTTGGAAGCAATTTTACTTAGAATTTTGAATGCATGGTTTTATGACATTGAAACTTTTATCCTCCTGTTGAGAAGCTTCATGCTGTTTTATTTACTAACCTTTTGCATGTGATCTTCCACTGCCTTTGTATTCTCTCTGTAAAGGTATGGGATCTCTTTACCTACACTATTCTGAAATTTCACAATGATATGCCTTGGTTTGTCTTTCAGAAATTTTCCTGAATTATTGGTTTGATATTTTTCCTCTCATTTTCACCATAAAGGTTCAAGATCTAAATTCCTATTTAGGTGTTGGACTTTGTGGGTTGAATCACTGAATTCTTAGTTGTTTTGTATTACATATCAAATTCTCTAACTTCCGTAGATTAACTTGACTCTCCAATCATTTCATTGTATTTCTTACTTCATTCTTACTTTAATTTCCACAAGCTCTTTTTAGTGTTTGAATATTTCTTTTTATCTTGGTTTCATGGATGAAATTTTCTCCCTAAATTCGAAAGGAGAATTTTCTTTTTTTTAAATTTTGTGTGGTTTTTTTTTCCCCATCGCCTTTCATATTGTGGCCTTTCTTAAAATGTCTCATCAATCCTGAGTAATTAGTCTTATTTTTGAATGAGTCAACACTATACTTAAGCTTCATAGACCCAAGAAATCTGTCAAGTAATTAGTCTTGGTGAAAGTGAATAAGGATGATCATTTTCAATTATTAGTAGGGAATTTTAACTATTTGATATAAGTTTTACTCCTTTGACTGGATGGTTTCACCAGAAAGAAATCTTTCAATTTCTTGCCTTAGGAGAATAAGTTTACTTGCAATAATTCTGAAGTTTTATCTTTAAAAATCTGTGTGGGTATGTTTGGTTATACTGAATGGGTATCGAAAGTCTAACTACATTGGTAACCTGTCATCCTGTTTTCATCTCCTTTTGCATACCCATATTTGAAAGTAACTGGAGCCTTTACTTTATGAACATTTCTAGGATTTTTGAGAGTTAAATATGTTTGTATGCATGTTATGCATTCACTAATTCAAGAAAAGCTCACTTGTTTTCGAAATCCTAATATTGGTGTTAATATCTACTTTGGCCTCTCTCTATTCTTAGGGCCCAAATCCCTTTTCTTTTTTAATTTCTTTATTTTCTCCATAGTTTAGTTGGATGAAAGGCAGGGTTGTAATAAAATATGTACCTAATGCATCCTTCATTGAAATTATGATGCTTAATAAATTATTTATTTTATTAAATTTATAATCTTCCATGAATAAATTCATTTAAAATATTTCAGGAATATTATGTTCTAGACACTCTTCTAGGAAATTCGATATTAAAAAACAAAACAAAGTTCCTATTTATATGTAATGACAAAATCACACATACTTATAGAATATATACTTTAAAAATATAGAGAACAATGTAAGAACATTTAAGGCTAAGAGGAATGGAGAATTAGTTGGAAGTATTGGGAATGAACAGTTTTTAGTACCAAGTAGGACTATCAGAGCTGGCACCATTAAGATGACTTTTGATGAGTGACATAAGGGAAAAAAAGCATCCCAAGGAATAAGCCAATGGAAAAGCCACATGATAGGAGTATACCTGGTATTTTTTTAGATAAAACAGGTGGCCCAGAGGAGCCAAAATACCTTAAATAAAAGAAAAGAGTAAACTATAAAATGAGAAATTTGATCATATTGAAAAATAGATTTATACTTTGAAAACATGAAAAAGTATTGTAGAATTTTGATCATAGTCACTTTATACCAGGTTTAAGATTACTCCAGATGCTGTTATTACAGTGGTCCAGGTGACAGATTTTGGTAAATCAGATCAGAGAAGGAATCATGGAGGTAGTAAGTGTTTGGGTTCTGGATAAAGTTTTTAAAAAGAAGGAAGGAGGACTTTACTGAAAAATTGAAAGTAGAGTTTGAAAAAAAACAGAAGTGTACAAGGAGTTATAGACTTGACTGAGAAAACCTCAGGAAGGATTGTCATCAGTGAAAGAGGATTTTTAAATAACGCAATAAGGTGATGTGTATATAAAACTGGTTTTGCTAAGGAAGATGAGAGTTTAGTTTTGGGTGCCGAGATTGAGATGACTGAGACGTGTACAACAGGTGGTCACATATAGGAATCTGAAGTATAAAAGAGAATTAATTATGAGCTGGAGATTTACCAGAATCTATATAGTATTTAAAAACATTGTCCTGAGTAAGATCACCAAAACAGTGATACGGTCATCTTTATATAGAAGGAAGATAACAAAAACTTTCAGTGCTGAAGAATTCCAATGTTAGAGACATAGGGGAACGTCGAACACCACAGCACATACCTGTAATCCTTGTACTCTTGGAAGCTGAGGGAGGAAGATCACTTGAGCCCGACAGTTCGAGACCAGCCTGAACAAGAGCAAGACCTTGTCTCTACAAAAAAAAAAAAAAAAAAAATTACAAAAATTAGGCAGGCATAGTGACATGTACCTGAAGTCCCAGCTAATCAGGAGGCTGAGGCAGCAGAATTTCTTGAACCCAGGAGTTTGAAGTTGCAGTGAGATACAATGATGCCAATATACTCTAGCCCAGGAAAAAGAGCAAGACTCTGTCTCAAAAAGAAAAAAAAGGAGGGGGGGACAAGATTCAGCAAAACAGACTGAGGAGAATCAGATATGAGAGTATGCTGCCCTGCAAGCCTTATGAAAAGCTATAAAAAAAGAAGAATTAATTATCTGTGCTAAGTAAATCGAGAACTAAAATCAGAATTGTAG
>CAUYSK010019496.1:0-11806 GCA_963575035.1 Avahi laniger | reverse complement strand
TTTTTTATTTTGTCACATAAATGCTTTTGGTATCTAAGAAACCACCGGCTCATCTGGGATCATGGAGATTTACATTTGTGTTTTCTTCTAAGAATTTTATAGCTTTAGATCATACATTTAGGTTTAGGATCTATTTTGAGTTAATTTTTGCATATGTTGTGAGGTAGGACTGCAGCTTTATTCTTTTTTACTTTAAAAAAGAATAAATGGATATCCAGTCATCTCAGCACCATTTGTTGAAAAGGCTGTTCTTTCTCCATGAATTGCCTTAGCACCCTTGCTGAAAATCAGTTACTTATAAATATAACGGTGTATCTGGACTCTCAATTCTGTTTCATTAATTTGTATTTCCATCCTTGTGCCAGTACTACGCTGGTTTGATTACTGTAGTTATGTAGTGTGTTTTGAAATCAAGGAGTGTGAATCCTCCAACTTTGTTCTTCCTTTTCAAGATTATTTGGCTCTTCTGGGTTCCTTGCATTTCTATATGAATTTTAACATCAACATGTCACTTACAAAAAAAAAAAAGACAGCTGTGATTTAAATAGGGCTTGTATTGAACCTGTAGATCAATTTAGAAAATGTTAGCATTTTAATAATATTGAGTCTTTTAATTCGTGAACGTGGAATATGTTTCCATTTACTTGATTCTTCTTTAATCTCTCAATTATATTTTGTAATTTTCAGTGTACAAGTCTTGTGCTTCTTTTGTTAAGTCCTAGAGACTCTTCCAATTGCACTTGAAAAGAATATGCATTCTGCTCTTGATGAGGGGGTATTTTTTAGGTCGAGTTGTTTAATAGTATTGTTCCAGTCTTCTTTTTCCTTGTTGATCATTTGCCTAGTTGTTCTAGGCATTATTGAAAGTGGAGTATTGAAGTCTCTAACCATTACTGTTGAATTCTCTATTTTTCCCATCAGTTCTGTTAGTTTTTACTTCATGTGTTTTGTGACTTTGTTGCTAAGTGTATATATATTTATAATTGTTATATTGTCCTTACATAATGATCCTTTTATCTTTATAATATATCCTTGTTTGGCTCTAGTAATGATTTTTGTCTTAAAGTCTATTTTGTATGTATTAGTATAGCCACTTCAGCTCTCTTTTGGGTACTCTTTGTATTAATATGATATAGCTTTTTTAATTCTTTTCTTTTCAACCTATTTGTCTCTTTGAGTCTAAAGTATGTCTCTTGTAAACATCATATAGTTGAATCACTTTAAAATCCATTCTGCCACTTTCTGCCTTTTGATTGGAGTATTTAGTTTATTTACATTTAATGTAATTACTGATAACATAGAATTTAGATCTGCCATTTTACTGTTTGATTTCTGTGTGTCTTATGCCTATTTCATTCCTGTTTCTCCATTACTGCTTTCTTTTGTGTTAAATAGTTATTTTCTTGTATACTTGCTTACTTTGTTGTTTCTTTTATCATATGTATTGAATTATTTTCTTATGATTGTCCTAAGAATTACAATTAACATCTTTTTTTTTTTTGAGACAGAGTCTCACTGTGTTGCCTGGGCTAGAATGCCATGGCATCAGCCTAGCTCACAGCAACCTCACACTCCTGGGCTCAAGCTATCCTTCTGCCTCAGCCTCCCGAGTAGCTGGGTCTACAGACATGCACCACCATGCCTGGCTAATTTTTTTATATATTTATAGTTATCCAGCTAATTTATTTCTATTTTTAGTAGAGACAGGGTCTCACTCTTGCTCAGGCTGGTACAATTAACATCTTAATTTAAAAACAATCTAGTTCAGATGAATACCAACTTAATTTCAGTAGTATACAAACATTTTTTCCTCATATGGTTGCTTCTTCCCCATTCCTTTATCCTATTACTGACATACAGATTATATCTTTATATGTTGTATATCCATCAACACAGTTTTGTATAATAATTATTGCTTTATGTAATTGTTTCTTAAATCAGGAGAATAAGAGTCACAAATGAAAATACATTTATATTATCTTTTATATTTACCTATGTATTTACCTTTACCAGTGCTCTGTATATCATATAGTGTTTATTTTAAGCTACTGCTAACATTTTTTAAATATCTAGCTTACATCTGCTATTTGCTTCAGATATTTTTCTCTTTCAATTGTTTTTTTATATTGTAATTATCTAAAGCAATGTAGCTTAGTGGAAAGATTAATGGGTTTTGAGCCAAAAGTCCTACCATCTATACTAATGGCTTTCGGTCCATTGACTGATTTTGTAATCTGGATTAAGCCATTTAGTTACTATATGGGCTTCAATTTCCTTAACTCAAAAGTAGAGGGAATAGTATCTGGCAGTGTATGATTACTGATTTCAAATATGCCACTTCTCCAAGTATAGGTCCTACCACAGATTAGAGAAGTTCTTTTGCAATTCTAATCTACTAGCTGATATGTAGAAAGAAGATCAAAAGCTTTATAATATTATAGACTAGTACTCCAACAACAAAGAGAATAAATAAGAAATTATGAAAACTACCCTAGATGATCTCTTACTATTTGAAATATGTTGTAATAAAAAAATACATCTTGCAAATTGCTTTCTAGGTACATTTCTATGAAGAAAATATAACTAAAAGAATCCTCTCATGTTTGCGCTCAACAATATCATAAATACCAATACCCATTCTTCAGGTCCATCCATTTAAAAAATCTAGTCATAGCTCATCAGCATAGGCATCAGAAATAACTGAGTCTCCAGAGTATATTTAGTATGCTTAGTCTCCTGTTTCCCAGGTCTGAGGACTACTCTTCCCATCAGTTTTTTTCTTAAGAAAGAAAATAATCACATTCATCTTGGAATAAGTCAGATACTTGATATAAGACCACCGTGATTTAGAGTTTGTAACCCAATGATCCGTAAAATATATTTTAGCCATCGTCCCTGGTCCCATTAAAAAAAAAAACAAAACCCAAAACACCTGGTAAAACGAGGTTGAAAGTAATTCCTGTATACCTAGGGACCAAAGGTGAAATTCCCCATCATAGACATTTAATTTAGGATTGAATTTTAGCAGTGATACTAATTACATCCAGAACAATAAGGTAGTTGTTGGTGATTCATTATACAGAAGGTGAGTTTTGGCCTTTTGTTCCTGTCCAAGTTGGAAACACCCTCCACACTCAGGTTTTGTTGGTTGATGAGGTTCTGACCATGGTAATTCCTGAATATTAATGAGCAAGTCAAAATAGTAGATGACCTGGTTAATTGTACTGGTATGATTCAAGCTTGCTATACCAAGATACTCATTCTGAAGAACTTACTTTATCATTCTCAGGCTTGAGGAAATTAGCTAGATTGAGTGCACTGTAATCTCACTAACCATTGCCTAGTGTTCCCTATGATCCTACTGTATCAATGAGTAGCCAGCTTTTGCCTCACTCTATTCCAGCTATTTAAAAACACAGGATTTTAACCAAATAAAAATGAACCCTATTTTGTTCTTCTTTCACACTGAAAAGAAGCTTTAGATGGATATTCTTGTTTTTTTCTTTTAGCTAAGGCAACCTGTGTCCTTTCATTAGTGGTCTGGAATCTTTTTGGTGAACAAAATTTGCAGGTGGCTCTTATATTAGTATTACTACCACTCTGTGTACACAGGTGAGTTGGAAGACTTTAAAAATAACTAATCTAGCCTCAGTAAAGGGACTGAACTATAGGTACTACTGAATAGTCCCACAGACTTAAAGCTCTGGGTAAGGTAATATTTATTCCTGGAACAAATGATAATTGAAATCTTTATTCTCCTCCCATTTAGGTTTTTCCCCTCTCTTTCCCTCTAACCTGGACATAGCTGCAGGGTTTGGTTTGTTTTTTTTTTAAAGGGGCAGCTTACAGTCTCAAGAAACAAAGAATTGAACCTTTTCATAGTGGTTTCTCCTATCATATACATTCTATATTGTAACATTGATGAAATTACAACAGAATTTTTAATAGTAGGACAATCACTTTTCTCCATGTGATCTAGTTTAGTCACTGAAAAAAATGTGCCTGCCTCAGTCAGAGATTTACTCATTTGTTATTGATGGATTAATAGAAACATATTGAGAGTATTGATTAATTTGTTCGTTCTAGTTAAATTCTAAATCTTAAGAACAGGTTTATTTCAAGTTAAACCCGTAAGTGTCCAGCTTTTCATTTCTTGCATAAATAAAGCAGAAAGTGATTACAAGTTTGCACTCTCATCTGCTCCTTCTCCCCTTTGCCCTTCTCCAATGTTACACAACATCAAGGAGCCTGGAACATAATGTCAGGTCTTTCTAAAAAGGCAGCGGGTGCTATTTACACGCTTAAGCTGCTGGCACTAACATTTGACTGGAGTCAAATGTAACCATGGCGTTTATCATTCCTAGTGAAATATGTTGTGCAATGGGCACTGTGTGAAAGGTTGCCCAACAAGCTGCTCCAGCGTTGTGGTTAGTCATTTCCTTGCTGTGAGAAGTGCGTGATCAAGATACTGGAGGTTGCTGGTGATGGAAAGGCAGGCTGGCCAATGAAAAGAACCAAAAGGAGGGGAAACTCAATTCTTGGCAACAGATGAAGCTTAGTACAAGGTATTTGTTCTCTGAGATGAAGAGGCAGAGAGGCTACATCTGAAGGAAAGTCTTTTTCTGACTTTTTATTGTTTTCCATGAGAACTTTCCCTTATATAAAACCTTAGAAGCCAGTGCAATTTCTGGCCATGACAATTGATAATGGAACCAAAATGTTTCTGGGGAAATCTTTTTTTCTTTTTGTAGTAAAAATTTTAATTATTAAAAACAATAAACCCCGCACTATAGAAAATCAGACAAACAAAGCAAGGGAGAAAACACTGATAATCCCTTTTGCTAAAAACTAACTATATCATAGTAGATACATTCTTATTCTTTGAACTGTTTTACATGGTTGTATGATTTGTGTCACATGTTTTTTTGGTAACTTATTATAAATTTTTTCCCCCATAGTGCTACCTAACCATATTTTAAATAAATGAATAAATATTTCATTCAGCATATGGTTCAATTAACATTCACTTTAACTGTTCCAACAAATAGGCCGTTCCCATTTTATGTTGTTATTATAGATAACACTGAAATGAACATAACTTGAAATATAGCTTTTTTAAAAATAAAATATTTTAAAATTTAAGGTGATTTATATCAAGCACGAAACTTGCATAAAGCATATGTGAACACCTTAAAGAATAAAAATAAAATGAACAGCTAAGCATCCACTTCTGACTTAAGAAATAAAATATTACCTATAACTTAGGAGCCCCCTGTGTGCTTCTCTCTGGTTCCAGCCTGCTTTCTTCTTCCCCCACAGGAATAACCACTAGCCTGAATGTTTTGTTTATTGTACAGTTTTTCTATGTTTTAGATTTTTTTCCTTAGGATAGATTCTTTCTAGGAGAATTTAATAATTAACGTAAGTGGGTTGCATGTTTATCAAGGCTAATTTCTGATGTTGGTGGAACGCATTGGCTTATATTTCTACTCCAGAAATTATCAGGCTTGACACACCCAAACAGGCAGAGCAGGCCCTCCGAACAGAGAAACCTTTGCTTAGTGAGGAGGTGCACTCCGTGACAGCTTTCTGCAGCTTGATGGTACTAGGGGTCAGGCCTGGGACTCTTTACCGTAAACAGGGATGATTCTGGTTTACCTATGTGAGGGTTACCCTTCCTCCTCCCAGTCCTCCCTCTACTCCCCAGTTATTTGGTTTTTGGTTTGTTATTTGTATGTTGTTGTTTTAATCACTCATTTGTTTAAAAATGGGCAGTTCTTTTTGATGAGCATGTGGGTGTCTATCTTCTGGGATAAATGCCAACATAACTGTTTTCGTCTTTATCTAACTCTGGCGAATCAGATTCGTCAGATTTATCTTCTTGGTTTTGAAAATGTAGAAACTAGAACAATTCAAAAATAATTGGCCATGCTCAAGTAGAGATGGGACTGAAAAAATAAATAAATAAAATAAAAATCATTGGCCAATAACTGAACCCATAGGGTGGTTGGCCTTCAGTTCACTAGTAAAATCCCCAAACTACTGTTCTGACCACCTGCATCAGCATCAGTGGAGATATCTAGTAAACTCAGAGACTCAGAGATTTCTGGACCCCACTTGAGACCTACTGAATTAGATTCTCTTGGTGTGGGGCCTAGTAATCTGCAGTTTAATAAGCACCCCAGATAACTCTTCAGTATCCTAAACTTGAGAAGCACTACCCTAAACCAGGGACAGCGACCCAGGAGAAGTGATAAAGCAAATATTCCTATTCTCTAGTTTGTTTAGCTTTGAGGTGTGAGGTGGGCGCCCACTTAGGAATCTTCTTTGTGGAACTCATCGTGATGTGTTTTGCTGGATGACAATAGAAAGAATCAGTTCTTTAGCCCACTACTGCTCTTAAATGTTAAATACCTGAGGAAGAAGTCATACTTCAAATGGGGTCTAGGAACTACCTTAATTATCTATATTAAATTAGCAGAGTAGATATTCATTGACTATTGGCCAAGAGCAAAAATTAGATACAGGATGGGTGGCAGTGAAGGCCTTTTGCCTGACGCAAAGACTAGGGTTCAGTTTGTGCCAAGCACAGTCTTTCTCTTCTCACTTTTGAGTAGTGCCCTTGTCTGTGACCTTGATAGTTGAAATTGTTTTGCATGCAACCATTGGTCTGCATAGCACTGGCTCTACAATAGTTATCTTTGGAGCAGGAATCTCACCAAGGCTAGTGGCACTTACAGAGAAAAGAAGTGGAGGGAAATGATTAGTTGAAAAGAAAAGTTAAAAGACAAAGATTTGAGAAATTATACAAAGGTGGAAATAGAAAGCCAAGTGGAGTCAGAAAAGAAATATCACAGGTAGTCTGGGAGACACTGCCCTTATTCAAATTTGCCCTCAATTAATGTAGCTTGGGAGATTACTAAGCAAAGCAGCCCTTCTGAAAATGAACCTGAGATCCTAGTTAATGCTCTCCTGCTATCTGGACCAGTGAAGGAATTCCCTGTAGCTGAAAATCAACTGCTTTGTGAAAATGAGCATTACTAAATAATACTGCTGAAACCACATAGTATTTGACAGAGTTTCTCTGGCTTCTTTCATCTCGTTTTTCTACCCAGGCTGTCAGAAATTTGCCGTGTTTTAAGAATCCAGCTATAGGCCGAGCGCAGTGGCTCACACCTGTAATCCTAGCACTGTGGGAGGCCGAGGCACGCGGATCATTTGAGCTCAGGAGTTCAAAACCAGCCTGAGCAAGAGTGAGACTCCGTCTCTACTAAAAAATAGAAAGAAATTAATTGGACAAGTATAAATATATAGAAAAAATTAGCTGAGCATGGTGGCACATCCCTGTAGTCCCAGCTACTCGGGAGGCTAAGGCAGGTGGATCACTTGAGCCCAGGAGTTTGAGGTTGCTGTGAGCTAGGCTGACGCCACGGCACTCTAGCCCAGATAACACAGTGAGACTCTGTCTCAAAAAAAAAAAAAAAAAAATGGAATCCAGCCATGATAATCAGGAATATCACACATTTCAATAATTAGTATGTTTACACTCTCTTAAAATTTGAACATAATATTTAATCCAGAAAATGAAGTGGAGATGAGTTGATTGGCAAAATGTCAAATATGTTGCAAATATATTAAGAATGTTCAATCATAGTAATAAGATTAATAGTAACAATATGAGTAAAGGGGAAGAACCAAATAACAAACTATGTGTTTACCTTGCATTTTATGGAGGCTATGAAAATAACATTTCGAACCTGGGCATGACAGCTCACGCCCCTAATCCCAGCACTGTGGGAGGCTGAGGCAGGAGGATTGCTTGAGGCCAGGAGTTAGAGGTTGTTATAGTGAGCTATGATGAGGCCACTGTACTCCAGCCTGGGTGACAGAGTGAGACTTTGTCTCAAAAAACAAAACAAATAAAAAATCAAATTGCATATTCAAGGTACTTTTTGCTTTTGTTTTTGTTTTTTAAAGATAAAGTCTCTCTCTGTAGCCCAGGCTGGAGTGCAGTGGTGTGATCACAGCTCACTTCAACATTGAACTCCTAGCCTCAAGCAATTATCCCAACTGAGCCTACCAAAGTGCTGGGATTATAGGCATGAGCCAACAAGCCCAGCCCCAGATTATCTTTTTAATTTATGTTTGAGTTGTCAGTGATCTGTGCTTTGGGTTAAGTTCTGTCTCTAGAAAACAGAAAAATATCAGATTGATATCAATAATATTTAAGGAGAGAAACTATAAAGATATGATAACATAAATAATAATTTAGGAGTTAAGGAATTTCAGACCAATAACCAACACCATGCTAACTGATGAAAACAATTAAGGTTGCAATAAAGTAAGGTTTCTCACTTTATTAATCTTGAAACAGAAATTATAGACACTGTTCAGAAACAGAAATCATATGTATATTTAGAAGAAATTATAGATGAATATGATTCTGATACCAGGTGGAGTTTTCCTAGCCAATATATAAATAAAAATAAATGAATGAAAAATGAAAATAATAGCTTTGACTTCTAAAATTTTAAAAAATCCCAAAAGTTTTACTTAAAAATATAATACTTCTCTACATGAAAACATAAACAATATTAAAGAATAATGAATTAAGAAGTGAAAATGACCCACAAACATATGAAAAAGTCTTTAGAGTCACTAGTAATGAAAGAAATACAAATAAAAACAAGATCCTGTTGTTCTACCATCAAATTGTTCAAGATTTAGAATAATGAAAATCACTCAGTGCTGGGTGATTATAATGAAATGGAACTTTTGAACTTCCACTGACATTTATTCTAATGAAAACTTAGGGGCATGAACAAAGATGTACAAGAATGTTCAAAACAGCTTTTTATACAATATTGAAAAATTGAAAAGATCAAAATCAAGAGGATAATTAAATATAGTATCTATATTCATAGGGTACAATACTAAATAACTGTCAAAAATCACATTTTGCCCACAAAATGTTAAAAGTAGAAAAAACACATTAAAAAATAGTAGATAGGCCGGGTGTGGTGGTTTACGCCTGGTGTGGTGGCTCATGCCTGTAATCCTAGTACTTTGGGAGGCCAAGGTGGGAAGATCACTTGAGGTCAGGAGTTCAAGACCAGCCTGAGCAAGAGTGAGACCCTGTCTCTACTAAAAATATAAACAAAAATTATTCAGGCAACTAACAATAGAAAAAAAAATTAGCCAGGCATAGTGGCTCACGCCTGTAGTCCCAGCTCAATGCCATGGCACTCTAGCCCAGGCAACAGAGCAAGACCCTGTCTCAAAAAAAAATAGTAAATAAATTCCAATTTTGAAAAGTGTATATTTATTTATAGGAAAAAGAGAAGAATATACACTAAAATGTTAATGGTTGCTTTCTCCAGGTGGTGAAATTATGGGTTATTTTTATTTTATGTTTTTCTAAATTTCCTACAATAAACACATATAACTTTTAAAATCTTAACCAAGAAAATGTAAATTAATGAACAATGAGTTAACCTTCTTTATGAAGAGGTTAACATTCAAATTATTTCCTAATCTTCTGCTTCTGGCTCACAAGAAAATCTTGCTTCTAAGCAGATCCTGATCTATATTAAAATTAGAGGCTGTTTTAGTAGATTAAGGGTTTCTAGAGAGAGGAAACAAAGATAACGCAATAAATGGCTTTTTCACCTGACAGAAATTTTATTCCATGTCAGACTACACATAACACACACACACACACACACACACACACACACACTCCTATGCTTAGACCCTTTTGAAAAACAATAGCCAAAGCCAGATAGCATTTGAATCACGGAGAATGGTAAAGGTCTTGGGATACACAAAGCCCTAAATTTCCTTAAAGAGCTCCCTAATTCTAATTCTAATTCTAGTTCTAATTCTAAAGCTGGCACCTCTCCTCAACACTTGAATTGTCCTGAAATGCTTTAGGCAGCAATGTGAGACCTCCAGATGAGGTCTCAATTACTTTTCCTATTACTGAAATTAACAATTCTGTTCAAAAACAAGATCCAGGCCAGACACGTTGATTCACGCTTATAGCCCCAACTACTCAGGAGTTGGGATTCTCTGGTATCCTCAAAAGATAGATCCAAAAAAGCCAGTCTAACGGGTGGACAGTGGCCCAGTGCCAGCTTTGAGCCTGGAGCACAGGGGCCTGGCTCAGCACTATGGCTCAATGACTGCATGGACAAGTGGGTGAGTTTGTCACATCCTGTTGTGTGGCTTTGCCCAGCAGCCTCCGTGATCTGAGGTGGGGGAAGAGCCAGCTGCCTCCACTGAGTTTTGTTCTCTCACCCAAACTGCCCTGCTATGACCTGTGAGTTGTGCTCCCTGACTCTCTGGGTGCCGGTCCCTGCTTTTCTCACACGTGAGCCTGGCTCTGAGCTTGTATTCACTGCCAGCTGGGGGACACAGTGTGAGTCTCATCCCCTGATGGTAGCACTTAAATCCACAGGGTTCCCAGGGACCAGGGAGGACACTTACATAATGCAAATAATTGTTATTATGTAAATAAGCAATGATAAAAACATCATTCTGGGACAGCAGACAATGATGCCTTAGAAATGAGAAGATATATTTAAGAGGACTCAACAAAATGAAAAAACTTTCCCCATAGTTCCCGGTCCCTTTCTGATTCAGTCTTTTAGTGGCCAGCTGGAAAGGCAGGTGGGGTAATTAGAAAATGCTCGAGTCACCTTAGGACTGAACGGCCTGCCTTCCTCTAAGAAACAGAAATCCTGAAGGATCTTCTGACTTGGTCACCCCATGGGAAGTGCCTTGAAAACATCTAAAGAGTGTGGTACTAAGGTATGTATATGGTGGTTTATAACAACACCATGGACACATTCTCATTTTCAGACAGGAGGATTACACTGATTTACTCAAATACAGAAGCTAGTAGAAGGGCTTAATGCACTAATGCTTCTTGTTGGTGGTCCAGTAGCTTGAACAACTAATCAAAAGCTGCCATCATAAGGGAAAGTTTCATTAAACATAGATCCAACTCTGGGATTCTTGATTTTTGACATTGGAAGACTAATTATGTTTCCCAACTGGAATGATAGATAATGTAGCCTCTTAAATACCTAAAGTTTTTTTTTTTTTTTTTTGGTAATTCTTTGGAAGCATATCACTGTAATTTAACAGTGCTATAATGAAGGAAATAGTAATGGTTATCAGATCCATGTGTAATATAATGCTATAGTTTGGCTATTTGACCCTCCAAAACTCATATTGAAATTTGATCCCTAAAGTTAGAGTTGGGGCCTAGTGAAAAGTATTTAGGTCATGGAGGCTTGGTGCTGTCCTCCCGGTAGTGACTGAGTTTTCATTCTATTAGTTCCATGAGAGGTCGTTATCAAAAAGAGCCTGGAGCCTCTCTCCCCCTCCTTCTCTCTTACTTCCTCTCTGGCCATGTAATCTCTGTACCTGCCAGCTCCCCTTCCCTTCCGCCGTGAATGGAAGTAGCCCCTCACCAGAACCAGATGCTGGCACCATGCTTCTTGTACAGCCTGCATAACTGTGAGCCTAATAAACTTTGTTTCTTTATAAATTACTCAGCCTCAGGTATTCCTTTATAGAAACACAAATGGACTAAGACACATAAATTCTTTGAAAATGATTTGTAAAGTGGTGAAAAACATAAAAAGAGAAAAAATTATTGTGGACTCTTGTCATTTTTTTGGTTGTCTAATTTCCAACTTCTCTCCCTATATGGGGTAAATTCTTCATTGTTTACCACATAGGTGAGATGCAATGCTCTGCTCCCCACGATGGAAGCTTAAGTGGGGACATCTTTTCT
>CAUYSK010019494.1:0-15903 GCA_963575035.1 Avahi laniger | reverse complement strand
AAAACCACAATGAGATATCACTTATCTCCAGTGAGACTGGCCTTTATCAAAAAGTCCCAAAACAATAAATGTTGGTGTGGATGTGGAGAGATAGAAACACTCATACACTGCTGGTGGGACTGCAAACTAGTGCAACCTCTGTGGAAAGCAATATGGAGATACCTTAAAGAGATACAAGTAGAAGTACCATTCGATCCAGCAATCCCTATGCCTGTATAAGAAAGACACCTGCACCCGAATGTTTATAGCAGCACAATTCACAATTGCAAAGATTGGAAACAACCCAAGTGTCCATCAATACATGAGTGGATTAATAAAATGTGGTGTATGTATACCATGGAGTACTATTCAGCTTTAAGAAACAATGGTGATATAGCACCTCTTGTATACTCCTGGATAGAGCTGGAACACATTCTACTAAGTGAGGTATCCCAAGAATGGAAAGACAAGCACCACATGTACTCACCATAAAATAGGTATTAACGGATCAACACACAAGTGTACATATAAGAATAACATCTATTGGATGTCGGGAAGGGGGGAGGGGGAGGAGGGAGGACAGGACGGGTATATGCATACACAAAGAGTGCAATGCGCACCATCCGAGGAATGGACATGCTTGAAACTCGGACTTGGGGTGGGGGCAAGGGCAACATACGTAACCTAAACATCTGTACCCTCATAATATGCTGAAATAAAAAAATTTAAAAAAAAACTTTTAAATCAATCTTGGAATTTTTTTAAAGGAAACCAACATAATCATGATCTCTAAATCCTAAATATCCTTCCTCATCTCTACAAATGATCCCACCTTTCATCTAATTTATGAGGAACTCAAGCTGGATCAAAAAGCTCAGCACAACTATAATCTTGCCAAGCATTAATTGTATCAGATTCTGGCTGTTTTAACCTGCCACAAGGGAAAAATGAAATAGTATGGACTTAGCAGGGCCAGAAGGTTGAACCATGAAGCTCCCAGTATATGGTACTGGCAGATCAAAGTTTAGGTCTTCAGGATTCTGCAGGGGATGTTGAAGCACTGGCAAAGATGCCAATTCATATAGACCCCATTGAGATCCTTATATATCCTCAAGCATCTCTCCCCCCTCCCACCTCCCTTCCTTCTTCCCTCCCTCTCTCACACACACAACATAAACACACACACACACACACACACACACACACACACACACACAGTCTGTACTGATCATTTTCTATATGCCCTCAGATCTGTTTCTTGCAGTTGCTCTGCTCTGTGTCACAGAGGCTGACCCCTACACACTGTTATCCCTGGAGTCAACTGGATTCCTTGGGTTCAACCAAGGGAAGGCACAGACAGAAGATTGGAGAGTAGGAGAAAGGAAGAAACCAGGATACTTTCCCTCACTCCATTCTCTCCTTTCTACAGGGCAGCAGCTATGTCTCCATGGCTCCAGCTCTACTAGAAAACCCCTTCCCTCCTAGCTCCTTCCAAGTGACCTCAGCTCATGCTCTCTGATAATACTATGGGTTCCCGTGCCCTTCAGCCACGGAGTGGTAATGGCTTCCTAAGATTGCCAATGTCTGTGTTGCCTTATAATGCCCTATTTGGCTTCTCAGCTTCTCCACCATCTGTGTAAGCAATTCCCTGTATTCACTTCCTTGTATTTGAAATACCTGAAGTGGTTTCTGCTTTTATTACTGAATCCTTATCCATATACTGTGTATGTCTGGACACTGGTACTTGCATTTCAACACTGAGATGTGGGTTTCAACAAAATATTCCTATTCAATATCTATCAAACAAGGAAGCAACAAGCTGTTTTTGAGCCCCCACTGTGTGCCTGCCTTTGTGCTAGACACAACAAATTGGAGGTTCTCAGAGAATTTGAGGATCATTCAGTTACCCATAAAACATTTGAGAATAATTCACTTTGATGCTCCAGGTTGAGGTCTCCAAGATCCTTCATTGACCTATTGGAGTCTGTAGCTTTCCTGACCTTTGTTCTCAGTTTCTCAACATCTGCTAAGCACTTATTTCTATATTAAATACCTTTATTCCCAAATTACTTAGAATGACTCTGTTTTATTGAGCAACCCCAGACTGATACACCATATAAGTGTGTTTTAAGTCCACTGTGTCTAAACCTAGCCAGTCTGCCATCTGAAATCTAAGTTGTCCTTTATGACATTCCTTTTTCTAAGTAACATTATTAAAGCATATACTTTAGACTGTCCAGCTCAGTACTCATTCCAATCCTTTGTTACTTCATGTCCTTTTACTATAAAGGCAGGACAGCTGAAGGCTCACCTTCTCAGGCTCCCTCACATCTAGAGGTGACTGTGTGACTCAGTCCTGTCCAATAAAACACAAGTAAAAGTTAACTGATATTCCTTTCTGTCCTCTTCCTCTTGTCTGGATCTTATGTGATCCTCAAAGAGAAACCAGCCATTGCTCATGGTGGTATGGTAGGAAGAGAGTAAAAATTTCACTCATTGATGGTAACCTTGAGCTGCTTTCTCCCAGACTTTCTGGAGCATTAGACAAACAATCCCATTAATTTTTAAACCACTGTTTGTCAGCTTTTCTGGGATTTTCTGCCAAGTGCAATCCTAACTGATACAATTATGTATAGAGAAGAAATTGTGCTTTTTTAAAAAATCAGATTAGCTTAAATTTATTGAGTCTCAAGATACACTCCCTGCTGGGTAAAAGCTGTGTGTGTTTTCTAATTTCTCCATTGTAATCATTATTTAGAACAATGAATCTTTACCAAGCATGAAAATAACTTGCTTTGCAGTTGGTGCTTACTTTTCAAAATAGATGTGTTGCTAGTAAAGCCAACTGAAAATTTTATTTTAATGTGCACAAAAAAGTTACTATTCCAAGTAAACTATTGTAGAAAATTTTTATAATAAAAATACTGTTTTAATTTACCTTAAATCTAAATGTTAAAATATCAAATTAGCTTAATTGGGACCTGAATATATGTCTCTGGTTTACAGGCTTTCATATTAAACTAAGAATTAAATAGAAATATGTTTTCTTTGTAAAGGAAAATCACACAGGTATACATGGGGGTGCCAAGGGTCTATGGCAGAACAGATTTTCCTACCTGAGAGGCTTCTCAAGCTAAGAAGCAGTTATTATGCTGCTGGATGTCCCCAGCTGCCATCAAGGGACAATAATTTCTCCTTCCCCTTTGGTTTTACCATCTCAGTGAGCCCAGCCAGCAGAACTGGTAAGGATAGGTCAGATAGGGATAGTGCCATTTATATCTCAGAAGGAATTCTTCTTTGACCCTCCATCTCTCACTTCCTGGGCATTCACCTCTCTTCTTGATAAAACATCAACTGCTCCTCAATAACATCTTTTATATTGAAGACTTTGCCCAAATGATACACATCCTGTCTCACTAACAGGAAGATCTTCTCCATCAAGCTTTATAGGACAAAGAAAAGAAGGAAAATCTAAATAAAAAAGTACACAATGATTGATCCTAATACAAGACTGGTACAGTCCCCATTTTTTCATATTTGGACCACTGCCAAATTTTTAGTTAGTTTTCTTAAATCCAGACTCTTCTGTCCATTATTTTAGCCATCATACCATTCTCAAATAAAGCTTATCTAAAATGGGACATTTATCAAAATCAGTTTGTTCAAAACTCTTCTCAAGTTCTCTGTGATCTACCATACTAAACCTCAACTCTTCTATCTGGTTTTCAAGACTCATAATGACATTCCTTCCTCTGACCTAACCAAATTTATTTCCTAGTCTATCCAAATATATTCTGGTCTCTCTTGTACCATTTTGTATGCTTTGGGTTGCAAATTTAAAAAAAGAAAATCCACACAATTGTACTGGCTTTGTTAATTGAAGAAGCCTGGAGAGACAGAAATTACAGTATGGATGAATTCAGTGTCTCCACATAATCAGGTACCCTGGTTTCTTCCTGTCCTTTCTAACATTCCAGGATGATCAGCCCATTCTCAGCAGGGGGTTTGTCCTCAAGATCACTCTTCTTCTGCTCAAGGCATCACATGCAACAATGTCCAGTGCAAGAAGAAAAGGCATTTCTGCCTCTTGTTCTCTTTCCAACAAGAGAAAGACCTTTCCCAGAGGTTCCCTCTATGTCCCCTCATGACTCCCTGGCTACCATGACACATGCCCAAGCCTGAACCTGGCCCATGACCAAGCCATGGTAGAGAGGGACCACCAAAGCTGTGTAAAAGAAGCTAGATGCCTGGGGAAAAAAGGCTCTTTAAGACGAGAAGAAGGAGGAATAACTGCAGGATAGGCGACCGCAACATCTGCAATATCTCAGCTTCTTCTTATCCTTATAGATCACCCTCATTCCCATGTTTGTGACATTGTTCTTGCTTTCAACATCTAATGCTGTCCCTTCCTCCTTTCCACCTGTACAAATGCTTTCCATTCCTAAAGATCTCAAAGATGTAAGAAAGTGGTTTTGACACTGATAGGTCAAAATAGCCAGAAAGAGACCAAGCTGGGATTAAAATCCCAGAACTTTCTAACCCCAATTCTCATGTGCCCCCTTCGACCCTTTAAGGCCTACCCCTCTGTAAAATGTCCAGTTACCATATCATTCTCTTGATTCTGTTTCAGGACAGCAATTTGATCCCATGCTGCTCACTTCTTTCCCTCCCAAATTCCCATTATAATAACCAAAGAAATAGAAATTATGGGAAAATCTGTATCAACCCCAGAAAACATGGAAGGGTAGCATATTGCGTAGATGGGATTGGATTAAGGAAAGGATTTACCAACATGTGGGGAATAACAAATGGAATTCCAGAAGCTCCCAAGGTCAGAGCAGCTCTAGATAGGAACAGGTAAGCTACAGGCCACATGAGAAAGGGAAACTCAAACATTTCTGCCCAGAGTGAGACCAGTGAACATCAGCTGCCAGCCTCAGCTTGGTGAGACAAAGGAGCTAAGGAAAGCAAGAGCATTGCCCTAGCAGGTTGTCAACAAGGACAATCACAATCTTGGAAGACGTGGGGCAAGACTCACCATTTGCTACAACAAACATGGAATAGAAAATACTTGGCCCAGCAGTTCACTTTCCTACCCCATGTCTGTCTACTTTATAAAACACCCTTTCTATTCCTTCCAGTCAAATTAAACCTCTGTTTATCCAAATAAAACTGTAGAAAATATAACTTTCCTCACACAGCCTTTGACATGTCAATCCCAGTAATGGTTAAGCATAGACAACAGAAAGAACAAACAAAGAAAACTTGCTGGATGGAAATAAAGACAGAGGGGAGGGCAGAGAGGTGTTAGGGGAGAGAGAGTCAATAGTTCAAAATATGGAGACCCTCTGAGGATTCAGAACAAAAAAGTTTTAAGAGATTTCTTTAAAAAAAATAAAGAACAATATCCAAATCTGTCATTTGGATTTATGGTAAAATGTGAAATGACATTTTATCTCCAAAAACAGAACCACCTAAGGTCATGGAAGATACTTTCAGATGAAAAAATATATTAGAGCCAGGTATACTGCTGCAGAAACCTAAACTAGAGAATTAGGAGTTTGAGAAAAATTCCCCAAACTCAGAAGAAATGTATAAAGAGATAAATATCATAGAAAAATTTAGAAGACATAGAGGATGAATTTAGGAGACTAAATACCTTAAATGTAAACCAAATATCAGCTGGGACCCTTGCTCCTTGGGGATCTGGATGTAATTGGCAACTTGGGCCCTGCTCCTTCATGACCCTTGAAAGTCCAATGCAATCCATTCGATTTCTACTTACTAGATGTTTATACTTCCAGGGCTCTCTGGCCCCAAATTTCATATTTTGTCCCTATTTCTTGCCACATCAAACTGGACACAGGACTCAACCCCTTTATGAACTCCCACCAGAAGTCTACTCAGTAGTAGATTAGTATATTTGAGACTCATGATCATTCGCCTTTCAGTGCCTTCATCCCCTTTTTCCTTCTCTCATCTCTGCTTCTCATCCCCTCCCTTCAAGATTGCCCCCATTCATTCACTCAGCAAATATCCATTATCCTGGCAATACAACAGTGACAAAAACAGGCAAATCCCTGCCCTCATGGAGCTTATATTCCAGTGGAGGATACAGAATACAATTAACAAATATATAATATCAGGTAATGTATTAGTTACCCAGGGCTGCTGTAACAAATTACCACAAACTGTATGGCTTAAAGCAATATAATTTTATTCTGACATAGTTCTGGAGGTTGAAAGATGTCAGCAGGGCCATGTTTCCTCTGCAGGTTCTAGGGAAGAATCCTTCCTTGCTTCTTCTAGCTTTTGGTGGTGGCCCACAATTCTCTTTACATTTCTTGGCTTGTGGCAGCATAACTACAATCTCTCCCTCCATCTTCACATGGCCTTTTTCTTTCCTGTATGTCTCTGTCTCCTCTGGTATCACACTCTCCTTATAGGGACACCAGTCATTGGATTCAGTGTCCACCCTAAACCAGTATGATCTCATCTTAACTTGATTATATATCTGTAAAGACCCTATTTCCAAATAAGGTCACATTCATAGGTATCAGAGGTTAGGATTTTATTATGGACTGAACTGTGCCCCCACCCCCAAATTCATAGGTTGAAATTCTAACCCCTAGTACTTCAGAATATGACTATATTTGGAGAGAAGGTCTTTAAAGAGGTAATTAAGGTTAAAAGAGGCTATTGTGTTGGACCCTAATGCAATATGACTGTTGTCCTTATAAGAAGAAGAGATTAGGATACAAACAAACATAGGGAGAAGGCGGCCATCTGTAAGCCACAGAGAGAGGCTCAGAAGCAACCAACACTGTCAACACCTTGATCTTGGACTTCCCAGTATCCAGATTTTGAGAAAATAAACTTCTGTTGTTCAAGTCACCCAGTCAGTGATATCTTTATGGCGGCCTTAGAAAACTAACATAGATCTCAACATGTCTTTTGGAGAGGGTGCAATTCAACCCCCAGTAGGTAGTGAGAAGTGCTATGAAAACCAATAAAACAAAGTAGGAGGATAGTAAGAGGGAAGGGGCTAGGCAGAGGAATTCAGTTCTTCCCATCTGTAGTTCCAAAATTGTATACCCAAAATTATTGAGGTGTGCAGCAGAACAAAGAGCCCTTTATAGAACTGAATCTACTTTCCTTGGAAGATGGTTGACAAAATAGCAAAAAAAAGTTCTGTTAAATTACATGAGCAATTATTGAGTACTTATTGTCAAGCACTGTGCATGATCTTCAATTTAACTGCCTGATCTCATTTCATCCTTAAAACAACCCTATAAGTCGAGTACTATTATTTTCTCCATTTTACAGATGAGAAAACATAGGCTTATGAGAGGACCAAATGGCTTACCCAAGGCCAAATAGCTAGAACCTAGACCTACTAGCTCCACAATCCCCTTCTCAATCACTACGACACACCACCTCCTCTTTATGTACAGGTTATAAATGAGGATTTGTTATGTAGAACTGCCCTTTAGAGTCAAGAACTTCTTTCAAAGATAAGAATTTTGTGTAACTGCATATCGGACACATGTATGACTTTCCACAAGCTTCCCTTGTTTCCTGTTTTCAAATATGAAAAGGATTAATAAAACATTTAGCATCCTTTCTTATATTATGAATAAATTTCTTTTAGCCATGAAGAACAACCCAATGACTCATGTATTCTCAAAGTTGAAATCAGGCCTTCTCCAAAGCCAAGTTCTTTTTCAGATACTTTGCCCTCCTATGAAGCAAGTGATTCCAAGACACAAGTTCTCACCATACTCTAAACTCACTGAGGAGCTATCGCATGGAGAAGGCAGATACCTTCAAAGAAAATATTTCAATGATCAACCTCATGCTCCCAAAATACATTTATTAAATAGCTTAGACTGAAATAGAAACCCTCACAATGCAGCTCTCCTGAGGGATTCTTCAGCTGATTACATTACTGTGCTGCTGAGGAGGGATAATGCAGATCAGGAAAACACTGAAATCCCCAGTTTAGCAGGTGCTCTTCGGGAAGCACAAGTCCAGGTCTTCCAAAGGAAGACAAGAAAAAATAGAAATACTATATCAAAGACCTAGAAAATGGTCCAACATGAAAAATAACAGTCATATCTAATAATTAAAGCAAGGGGAAAGGAAAACACTGGCAGAGAAGTCCATGCTGTGAAGTGATGGAACATCAGTCACAGTTTCAAACTGGAGACTGTGAGGAAGGATCTCCATCCCCAAATCTTCCCATTGAGTAACATTTATAGCTATCACTTTCTTGCTGTTTGTAGCAAGCCTTTATAGATGTCTTGAGAATACATCCAATATAGAAAGGCGCCTGTCGTTTTGGCTTTCTTACTGCTAAGCTATTGATATTTTAAGGGAGTAATTGAACTTCTCAGTACTAACTTATTTTCTCCATGAACTAGTATCCCCTGAAGATAAGTGAGTTTTCGGGGCATATATAAAAGTAACTGTAAATCCAGTGCCTAAATGGAATTTGTAGTTTATCAACCTTTGAGAGAGAAGGAGGCAGCCTAGCTGTAAACCATTTCCTCAAGTTTAAATTTGTCCTTGCCTCCTCTTATGCACACATGCGCACGCTCATCTTGCAACTTGGCATTTTTTAAGAACGAGGACAAAAACGGGGATTTATTTTTGCAAACTAACAAGTGATATTTCTCCAAAAGAACTGCCATGATCTGTTTGCCTGCACTGAAGAGTTGCTTTCATCCCACACAGTCCAGCTGTTACTCTCAGGTTGCTGAAATAATAAGCAACATTAAATAACAGAGTTGAAATTAGCCACCAAAATTCGTGACCACATTTGGTCCCGTGCAAAGTACAGCCTCATTCGGAAGGGCAGTGTTCCTTTCTGCCAGTGTCCTCAGCCTCTAGCACCCACAGCGTTCCCCTTTCAGCACTATTGGGTTATTAGAGCAGCTGGGAAATGCATGGGTCAGTGCTCCACCCAGCATGAACCACCGGTGGAGAGAAATTATAGTCTTATATCTCTCTCACGTCTCCTTCATGTCTCAGCTATAAAGTGGCCAGTGTCTGAGTTAATGAAACAGCACTTCTTAGAGACCACACCTTTGATCCAGACAGACCACTATTAAGAGTCCCACCCTCCTTCTAGCCATGCAACCAGTTCTCTTGTCACAGTGAGTTCACAGTATACATTCAGAAACTATACCTTGCACAGCTATTATGTGACAGGCCCTGTGCTATAAATTAGGGCTAAACACGTTATCTTCACCACTAACCATGCAGTCCCTACCTCACAGAGCTTATCTTTTAGTGGGGAGATGGACAGTGTTAGAAAAGTAACCACCACAACGTGGACTCTGGTAAAGAAGGTAAGGGTGCCCACAGAAGAATATGCCCAGGGCACCTAAACTCTTCTAGTTCACCAAAGTGGCTTTTTAGAGGATGAGGTATCTAAATTGAGACCTGAAGAATGAGTGGGAATCATAGGATGAAGGTGGCAAAAGAAGTGTTCCAGGCAGAGGTAACGACATAGGTGAAAGCTCAGAGAAGAAGGAGCGCGTGATAGGTTGCAGTAATTAAAAGTTCAATATGTCTGAAGCATGGAGTTAAAAGGCTTAATATACTTTATACTGAAAGTATACTTTATACTTAATATACTTCCTTAAACAGCTCATCTTCGTACTCTCTATAGCATTTGTTTCCTCATACTTTAGAGTTTCCCCTAGTGAAATGCCCATGACCCACTCCTCTTAACCCTCAGAACATGACTTCATCTAATATCTTATAGACAAAATAGAAGCCACCAGACAAGAATGCCCTCAACTTCCTGCTATCAAACACAGAAACCTATATCTGTACCCAATCTGAATGTTTTCCCCAATCTGACCTTTTACAATAGAATAGGGTTGAGGTTGGCCTCCCATGTAAGGCCAATCCCTTGATGCTCTGGATCTCACTTTCTTCTGGGCCTCCTTGGATGCTTACTTTTTCATTATTCCTTCTTTCTCTTATATATTCAACCTCCCCCTCTCAAAACCATTCCCAGAAGTTTTAAACATGCTCAAGATTTTCCCATTTTAGAAAAAAAGAAAACTTCCTTCTATCCCATATCCTCCAAGTAAATAATGGCCTATCTCCATTTTCTGCTTCATAGCAAAACTTCTCCCAACAGTCATCTTGTGATCTCCATCTGCTTATCTCCTAGTCATTCCCCAATTAATACTAATCCAGTTACCATATCTCCACTCCACTGTGTAGTTCATACTAAAGTCACCAGTGGCATTCATGTTGCTAAACCCAGAGGGGACATTTTTCAGTCTTCATCTTCTTTGATGTCTCAGGTATTTTTGACACTGTGATAAAATCAATTGTCTTTTAGAGATGGGGTCTGTGTTGCCCAGTATGGTCTCAAACTCCTGTCCATAAGCAATCCTCCTTCCTTGGCCTCCCAAAGTGCTGTGATTACAGTCATGAGCCACCACGCCCAGCTTTAATCAATTTTTCTAACAATCTCTTTCCTTCCACAACATATTCCCTTCTCCTGGTTTTCCTCTTATATTTCTGTTCAATCCTTCTAAGTATCTATTTCATAATGTATCCTTCACCATGCCATTAAATGTCTTAATTATTCAAGACATGGTTTTGGGCCCTCTTCTCTTTCCAATGTAAAATCATTACCCCCTATGTAAAATCATAACCATGACTTTGATTGTCATCTTTATGTAGATAATTCATAAATTTATATCTCCAGCCTAAAGCTCTCCTATAGGTTCCAAAGCTGTGTATACATACATCTGCCTACTTAACATTTCACTTAGTTTTCTCAAATGTACTTCAAACTCTGTATGCCCAAAACTGAATTCATAAACTTCCATGCCCTTCATTCCACACATAAACACACACTTTAAAATAGTCCTCTTCAGGGAGGATCACTTGAAGCCAGGAGTTGAAGACCAGCCTGGACAACATAGCAAGACCCTGTCTTTACTATAAATAAGAATAAAAATTCAAAACTCCCCAAAAATAAAATAAAATAAAATAATCCTCTTGAAGCATTTCCTATCTCAACAAATGGTACTAGTATCCATCCATTTTTTCAAACCAGAATTATAGAAATCATCTTTTATATTTCCCCTTCATTCCCTGCTTCCAATAATTACTGAGTCCAATTAATTTTTCCTCCAACATGTCTCTTGAACCCACATATTTCTCTTCATTTCCACTGCTACCTTACTTATCCAAGCTATCACTATCTGCTAACTAGACTACCACAATGATATACACATTAACTTCATTGCATCCCCTCTTATGTTGCTCAGTGATCTTTTCAAAACACAAATCAGGACTTCCAGTGCTGATCAAGATGGAATAAGCCTGCAATAGTCTCCCTCTCCCAGTGATTACAACTAAATATTCTACATATAAAAAGCAACTGCCTGAAGACTCTAGAAAGTAAATAAGAGCAGGAAAATTTGGGAGAGACGTCAAAACTTAAAGAACATTTAAGATCGATAATAAACAGTTGCTTGAACTTTCCAAAGTGTCAGATAATGATAAACCTGCAGAAAAAGTACTTTGATGAAATCAAAACAATTCTAAAACAATCTTTAAGCCCTCTTGTGGTCTTTCCAAAGGTGAAAATCAGAAGTAAACTTTTAATCTAACCGTAAGAAATGATGAGAAGAGAGAAATCCTAACAAAAGTAGAAATTCTAGTGAGCCAATCCCTAGAGAGATGGGTCCCGTTTACTGTTTCCTTGGTTACCTCTAAAGATTGGTGGAAGACATTTGGGAACAGACAGGTTTAATGGGAAAGATGTGACAAGACAAGATTGAATTTATCTCACATACAGTTAGGCAGACACTGTCAATTTCATGGTTCTGCCCTTTCCAATCTATACATTTCACCAATGCACAAATGACTTAAAAGAAAGATCATAAAAAATGTAGCTTCCATATTGCACTCCCCAAAATACCAAATAACTATAAATAAATACAGATAATCATATCATCTCATTTTCTAATATTGCACTTCTAAGGAATTTTAGAAGATCAGTGATTTTTCAACTCCTTAAATCATTTCTGCCAACACTGTTGCTTATGACAACTTGCTATAAGCCTAAGTCTGCCATGTTTCGTTCCTTAATGAAAATGCAAATCTTTCCAAACATATTGATTTATCATTATAAAAGCAGAACACACTGCCTGGCATTCTGCAAAGGTCTAAGTCACACTGTATGATGGGAATTTTAAAGAGAGATGTCACCACTTTGCCCATCATTATCATTTCTCCCTTCTGATGGTCCTGGCTAGTATATCATCAGCTCATACCTTGGATACACCAAAGGCACTTGCCATTCTTTTAAGACTTCATGATTAGGAGCCCATGTGACAAACAGCACTGTGACACTGTGGACAATTGAGTTGCTGAATTTGGGAGTGGAATCAAATGTTGATTAGTGTCTGTTTCCTCTTTGGGTGAAGAAAGATGATGCTAAGGTGTTCTTTTTCCTGCCTTTCCCAGAAAGATGAGAGAAAAGGCAGTATGTCATAGCTAACAACTCTCTCAGCTCCATTACTCCTGGCCTAGCATCTGAGACAGGTAAATGATTTCACTGATTAGAAAATGAATCTTGAAAATGCAAGAGTCGCACAGAATACTGGCCCAGAATTGCACACGTATTTGAATGAATGCTGGAGAATAAATTCATTTAAAATTGCCACCAGTGAAAGTGTACTATTAAAGATGTGTATTTTGATCCAATGATCATCACTGATAATATGAGTAGTACTCTTTCATGGTGCTAAATTCAAGACTTGTTTAGGTATTGAAATATGTACATTTTTAAAAATTAGAAATTTAACTCTATTCACATCAATATATAGGGATATATATGCCCATATGTCCTATGTCTAAAAACAGGCCCCTTTTGTTGGTTGAGGAAGTCATATCTTAATAGTATAACAAAGTTGAAGAGAAGCTATAAGAGTGAAATGTTGATAGTGATGGCCATACTGACATTTCTATAATTTATTGGATGTGATAATATGGGGAATTAGTTGCTCCCTGGGTATAAGGTAGACATTTTGAGAGATGCAGTAACTTGTTCGGTCTACTAGTGTACCATTTAGTAAATTGTATCTCCAAGGCATTAAATAGCACCATAATGGTCAGGAACAAAATTAGGAAAATGGGAAATACATTATCTGCTGTGCTGAGAGTAGTTGAATCACCCCATGAAATCTGGCCCAATGATTATTTAATCCAGTGTACTGATAATTACTAATTTGGTACACAAAATGTGTGCAGTATATACCTTTGTCTTTAGTGCACTGAGACAAATATTCCCTTTAGTAGGCATTCCCACATAATATCTAAGAAAGATATTAGGCCACAAATGCTGAACAAGCGATGGTTAAAAGAGATGGATTTTGTTTCTGTCTCATCTCTATCAGTCATCCCTTTTGTCTTCCCTCCTTTGTGGAGGAAGCTATAAATTGTTTCCTCAGGATTTTCTCATTCGGTGAAGACCTAATCCCAAAGGATGGACCATGTGCAAACACCAGCAAACAAACATGGCCACAAAGAAAATTCAGTGGGATATCAGTAGCAGTTGTGCTGCTTGTTCTAATTAAAGTTATTATATATCCATTGAGACAGATGCAAATCATGATTATTTCATGGTTGACCATGAACGTCAAATAATATAAAATAAAGATAAAATATAGCTCAGCTAAATAAAGAAGAAGATAGAAAGGAATAAAATTACAAATAGGAAATAAACATGTGACAGTTTTGATGCCAAAGTTATGTGGGTATCCTAGGATAGGAGCTCAGATAAGAAAACCAAGGCTAGCAATAGAGTTGTAGAGGCAGAATAGTCAGAATTCTAATATTAGATGGGGCCTCAGAGAGCCCATTTTCAATCCCAACATTTATCAAATGAGGAAGCTGAGGCCCAGAGCAGCAGAACAACTTATTCAAAGTCATGTTAATTATCAGTTACAGTGACAGGACTAGGAGTCCATATTAGTTCTGTCTTTTCCTCTTTAGTGTTAAATGATGGCAAGGAAATGCATAAATTGAAGAAATTGGCTCCTGGCCCTGGAGAAGCTGAGCCTTTCTTCTGATAGAATTTGAAGACCTTGGACTCCTTCAAGGACACCATCCCATACCAGAAAAAGCCAAAACATTATGTACATAACACATCTCTATTTACACATAATCTTTAAAACATAATTCCAATATATTAGTAAATTCCCTGAAATGAAATCATCTTGCTGTGTGTGAGGCAATACAGTTCTATGGCTTTGGTGCTGTACTGTGTATTTATCCCAGGAAAACAAGCAAAATAATACTGTTCTGTGAACAGAGACACCAGATTGTATTATTTAATACTCCTGATAGACAACAGTTATTTTTTCAAGTGGCATCTGGCCAAGATTGCAGGTCTCAAAGAGTGTCTCAACTGTGCTCAATCATTGCATCTTCCTCTATTAAAAAACTATACTGAGATTTCTAGAACCCACAGCAATCAATCTGCTTGATTAATGAAATTTTTTTAAAGCTTTTGTTTTTCTGGCACTGGCTCTAAAAAAAAATTAGACACTCATTTCCTCCTCCATTTGTGGTTGCTAGGAAAGTGAGAGATTTGGTGATAAATATTTATTATCTTCCAATTCCTGTCTCCCTTATGGTGGGGTTATTGCTTTATTCAGTTCCAGAGCTAAAGAAAATGCCTGCCATGTCATTAATAATAAACAAAGCTGTAGTGTGTGTGCAATAATGAATTAAGTTCATCCCAGCCCATCTGTGCATCACCGTTCAAGCATCTTGTCAAGTGAAGGTTCTACAGAATCCACAGGTCCTTGGTCCTCTCATTATGAAAATAATCTGTGGGAGGAGGCAAGTTGAGCTGTAAAATATTATCATAAAAAGTGAGCAACCTTTTTCCCAAAGAAGCACCTGGCAATGAAGCAAAAATTCTAGCTATTGTTGTCCCAGGCTTGAAGAGGGAAAAAAGGAAAAATCACCAAGGCTCATTTGATCTTGGAGAATCAATGGAGCAGCCTCCCTATGGAAATTAAGCATCTGCAGAGGGGCAAGGATTGGTCTGGACTTGTTCACTTTTTCCATTCTTGGCCAATTCAGAATGACTCCTTCGATGTGCTGATGAGCCTTTTCCAAAATGCTTCATAAAAATTTCACTCACAACATTTCTACTGTTTCCCTTCATTAATCATTCTCTAGTAAACAGCATGGTAAGGATTTACTGTTCTGACAAAAACCCTCTATTCTCTTCCAGGCAAAAGCCTCCACACTTCTTGACCTATTGCTAACATAACAAATACCTTAAATCAGTGCTTTTCCCCTGAATATTTTGAAATTTAAAAGAGAGAGAAAAAATTAGCGCTTCTCAAACTTTAATGAGCACATGAAACACCTAGGGATCTTGTTACAATGCAGATTCTGATTCAGAAGGTCTGAGACAGGGCCTGAAATTCCGCATTTCTAGCAAACCTCAAATGATGCTGACCCTGCTGTCTGCAGACCTCCCTTTGAGTAGCAAGATCTTAAGCAAGTCATCTCTCCCATTGGAACATCAAATAGTCATGCAAAGATAATAAATTTAAAAGCCCACAAAACAAAGACAATATTTTTTTTTCTCAATACATACAACAGTGTTTTTTTTTTTATTTCAGCATAATATGAGGGTACAGATGTTTAGGTTACGTGTGTTGCCGTTGGGGGGGGGGGCCCCGGGGGGGGGGGGGGGGGGGGTGGGGGGGGGGGTTTTTTTGTCTCACACTGCGGTCCCGGGCCCCCCTTTCGGTGTTTTTGCTTTTTGGGCGGGGGGGGGGGGGGGGGGGGGGGGGCCCAAGGGCAACACACGTAACCTAAACATCTGTACCCTCATATTATGCTGAAATAAAAAAAAAA
>CAUYSK010019492.1:0-16688 GCA_963575035.1 Avahi laniger | reverse complement strand
TGAAGGTAGTAGTTCTGGAAAAGCTACTGGTGACGAGACAGGCGCTAAAGTTGAACGAGCTGATGGATATGAACCACCAGTCCAAGAATCTGTTTAAAATTCAGACTTTTAATAATGACAAATAAAGAGTCCTATTTGTGAAAAAAAAAAAAAAAATTATATATATTTCAAATGTTTCCTTTATGCCTCATAGTGTCCTGTTTTAAAGACATAAATAAAAACTAAGCACTTTGATTTAGGTTAGAATTCATTCAATAATATATCAGCATTTCTCAGAATACAGTCTGGTTTTTGTTTTCTATTTTCTATTCTAAACAATTACTTATCTATTTGGTCCTAAATTAAAATTTTTCTGTTGTTCCTGAAATAGCACTACCTCTGGTAGCTACTGAAATACTCATGAATTTTAGTAAATAAATTATAGTGACTTCCGTACTCTAAAATTATTAAAAAGAAATGAAGTAATTGATCTTAGTCATTAAGAAAGGAAGACTGGGAGGAGGAAGGATTGTGGTAATTGTGACATTAGACATGACATATGAGAAAAGTTCTAGAATGTTCTAATTAAGTGTCTAGGAAAATATGGCTTATGCTACAAACTATACAATGTCATGGGAGTCTGGAAAGATCCTTTTGGGGTCCTTTACAGTTCTGGGATATTTTTTTCTTTGAAAACTTGTGATTATACATTAATAACTTTATTTGTCTTGATTATTCTTAGCAAATATCTATAAAATATCTAAACAGATGACTTTATTTTCCTGCTGGTCTTCCAAATTAGTTCTATAACCCTCTGTCTGAACTAATGATATTTTTATCTTTCTCTATGGAATTTCCCCTGACTTTTCTCTCCTCCTTCTTGCTTGCCTTCCTTTTTTCCTTCCTTTCTTTCTTTCCTTTCAAGGCAGAAATCCAGCTGAGTAAAAACTGGCACGATTCTGTGAACAGGTCCTTCATCAAGACAAAGCTTTGCCCCCAAAGGACTTGAGGCCATCTGGGGATTCTGTGTTTGACAGAAGCACTGACAGCATAACCAAACAAACAAGAAGGTATTCAGGGAAGCCGAAACGGATCTTCAAAGAAGACTCAGTGGATGATTTTTAATTTCTGTGTGGTATTATAGAGCTTAATGCAGAACATAGCAAAACCTCAAGAAGGTGATGGTGGGGTCATGAACTTCATAAGGCAGAGTGATTCCCTGCAAGAACAAAATAGCAGTCAAAGAGTTCTATATCGAGACACGAACTACTGAATGGGGAATACCAGCAAAACAATAACACCTGGGCAAAACCTTCCTCCACAGGTAGGTTCTTTCATCCACCAAGCTCTCTGGCTGTCAAGCACTTTATTGTGAAATATAATAATACACATATCTCAGGAGTTCTTTATGAGACTCACTTTTTCAAAAGTTTAAGTTGTTCTAAATGCTCTAGTAATAATAAATCCTCCAGACTCAAAACCTTCCAATGGAACCACATTATTTACAAAATATATCCAAACCCTTAGAAAGACATGGAAGTTCCGTTGCGATGTCACCACTGCCTGGTTTCCCACCTCATCTGACCTCTCTACCACCCCACCCAAGGCGCTCTATCCCACAGCTTTACTTTTATGGTTTCAAGTCCAGCCAATGCTCTCCCTGCCTCAGGGCATTAGCACATGCTATTCCCTCTGCCTAGAATGTCCATTTATCTCCACACCCTCTTTATTGGACAGGAGAGCCCCGCTCGCATCACACATCCCTGTTTGCTGTAACATCCTTCTTGGCTGCAAAGTAAGTGTCCCTCCTCTGTGCCCTTAAAGCACATTGTCTGTTTCTGCTATAATACATATTAATAATATCTAATTGTCTGTGTTTGCTTCTACCCCTCTCCACTTCCCCAACTAGCTATAAGTTCCTTAAAGGCAGGGACATTCTAGTTTATCTTGTATCTCCAATTCCCAGTGTAGTGGCTGGTACAAAACTGGAATAAATAAAATAAATTTTGTTGAATAAATTTATAACATAAAATTAGATATATTTGTAAGAAGTTATTCATGACTTTGGAGACATCAGTATCAGTAAGATTCTAGAGAGAGAAACTTTGCAAGGAATAAGAGAGAGAGAGAGAGAGAGAAGGTAATATGGAAATGGAGGCTATGAGTAGAAATTTCTAGATTAAAGGGGGTCTTTTGTATATATTCAAAAGAAATAAAAATGTATGTCCACACACAAATTTGTACATGAATGTTCATAACAGCATCATTCATAATGGTCAAAAAGTAGAAACAGGCCAGGCATGTGGCTCATGCCTACAATCCCAGCACTTTGGGAGGCCAAGGTGAGAGGATTGCTTGATTCCAGGAGTTCAAGGCTGCAGTGAGCTCTGATTGTGCCACTGCACTCCTGCCTGGGCAACAGAGTGATACCCTGTCACCAAAAAAAAAAAAGAAAGAAAAAGTAAGAAAGAAAGAAACAACTGAAAAGTCCACAAATGGATAAATAAAATGTGGGATACCCAGAGAGCAGAGCATTCTTCCGCAATAAAAAGGAGTGAAGTACTGATAATAGCATGGATGAAGCTTGAAAACATTACACTAAGTGGAAGAAGCCAGTCACAAAAAGCCATGTATTGCATGTTTCCATTAATATGAAATGTCCTGCACCAGCAAATCTATAGAGTCAGAAAGTAGCTCAGTGGTTGCTGAGGGCGAGGGCTGGTGGTGCTGGAGGAAAATGGGAGTGACTGCTAATGGGTGGGGGAGTTCACCTGGGTGATGGAAATGTTCTAAAATTAATTGTGGTAATGGTTACACGACTCTGTAAATATACCAAAAACCACTTCAAAAACTGTAAACTTTAAATGGGTAAATTGTATGGTACGTTAATTATATAAAAATAAAGCTCTTTTTTTTTTAAGAGTCTCCTTCAGTAAAAATCTCTTTCAGATAAATATTCAATCTATTTGAAGGCAGAGAGTTTCCGCCACCTGAGAAAAATGGGTACAGTGAGAAGCTTCTGTGACTTCTATATCTTGGAGGCAGAGAAGGAGAAATGTCTGCACCATGGCAATTTACTGTAGTGGTCACAAGCCCTGTTCTGCCACTTACTAACTGTGTAATCTTGGGTCAATTATTTCTCTTCACGGTGCCTTAATTATCACACTGTAAATGGCAGATAAAAATTGACCTACCTTAAGCAGTCATGAGGATTCGAATGGCTTAATTCATGAAAGCACCTAAGGCAGCTCCTGACAAACAAAGTTCTCCAACAATGCTTGTATTCTCCCTCCACTGTAATAACTTCCATTGCAGTGGGACAGATTCGGTCTGGGCCTTGCATGCTGTGAGATGAGGTTGGTCTGGTTTGGTGCCTTGGTGCTGACATCACCACTGATGCCCTTGAACTTTACCACTGCCTCCATCTTTATATCAGGTCTCTTGGTCCAGCAGAGCTTTTAGCACTTTCTTGCCCCTTGGTAGGGCTGACTCTCCAGTGTTTCTCAGCTCTCTGCTGCATGGGACACTCAGTGAGTCCTGCCCTGGTAATACTGCTCCACCCTCTTGCCCAACCTCAACACCGGATTCTGCACCATGCCAAGTGGGAGGCCTTTTTGAGGAACTTGTAGCCTCTCCGGGCTTATGCTCAAGAAATCAGATGGCAGCTCCTGATATCCCCAGATTTATCCAACCCATCCAGAAATCTTTACTATAATAGCTCACATTCAGGTTGAAGAGAACTGTCCTTTTTGAACATAATATTCTTTAAGAAAGCAAGCTAGGTGAGAATTCTTCAGTGAAAAGATGAAATATTTATTTTCTAGGTTCCTCCTGGTCTGAACCCAGGCTTACCAAATACACCTGGTTAGTGTATGCATGACTTTTTCCAGGATCTATAAACTGTCCACTTCTGAATATCGTCTTGAGCACTCCTTATGTATGTACAACTTAGGGAAACATACGGCCCTTTAGCCACAAGAAAGAGGTGTATCCACAGTACAAAATGCTCCAAGGCACCAACAGAATATCAATGACAAATCAAAGGGAAAAGCATTTTTAAATCCCAAGGGCAAATTCAAAGCAAAGAACATTTGCAAATCAAATTTAAATCAGAAAAAGCATAAACATAAAAGATAGGGTATAAAACGGTAAACTAGGCTCTCATCAGAAGTCATTTAGAACAGTGAACTGTTTGAGGAATTTCCCTTCCTTGCCCTGTCTTGCTCTGTTTTCTTTGAAAAGGCAGAAAATGTGCTACAGTGTCAACGTGTTGTTTAGGTACCTAAATCTAGAAAAACTCAGAAAAAATGTAAAATAATTTAAATCAAAACCATTTAAGCCACTTGAGATGGTTCTCATTAGATTTTCTTAAAAGGGACAAGTTGGAAATTGGGAAAAGCAGAAGCGAAGTCCTTTTTTCTTCTTCACCTCAATATGTGACTAGGGTTGGAGGTTTTGCTCATTTTGAAAAATTGGGATATGGGACAGTCACACAACTGTGCTGCCTGTATATTGGCCCACAGATTTTGCAAACTATCCCATAAAATCCATTAGCAGTTCTGGAAAAAAATCACACTGTGAAGAAGCCACTTGATACTCCTGACTTTTTATGTAATTTTACCAGGGGTCATTTAAAAGACTTTGGGTCCTAATTTCTATTTCTCTCATGAAATGTTTCAATATGATTAATCATTTTATTTTTATTTCTTTATATTTTCCTTATCTCCTGACTTGTGATTCTAGGGTACAGCTTAACTAGGCAAAAATTACTTTTGACTCAGGTTGAGGTACACGTAATCACACTGATATAACTAGAAGACTTATAGCCATGTTTGCATTTAGATAAACAGAATAGGCATTAGTCCTTTTCAAGTAGAACACTGAGCAACAATTAGTCCTATAGATTTCTCATCACTATTGTGGTAGATTTTACTTTACTAAAGTGTCCACACCAGTAGATCCCATCCAACATGATCTTCTTACCATGTGATGCTGATATTCCTCCAATGAGAGATGGGGGCATTTCTCCTTTGAGAGACACTCCTCCATTGCGAGATATTTCCTACACTTAAAACTGGGGATGGATGAGGTTGTTCATGCCTGTAATCCCAGAGCTTTGGGAGGCCAAGGTGGAAGGATCACTTGAGCCCAGGAGTTCCAGCCTGGGCAACAGAGTGAGATCCTGTCAGTTTTAAAAACAAAACAAAACAAAAAAAAACTGGTTGACCTATGCCTAGAGTAGGAGCAACATTAAGTGCATGCTAAGGCTAAGCCATAAAAGCTAAAGGCTGACAAAGCTTCCACCGAGTCCTCTTGGGATGCTCACCCTCGGAACCTAGCTGCCATATTGTGAGGAAGCCAAACAGCCACATGGGAAGGCCTTGTGCAGGTGTTCCAGCTGTGCTTTATCTGAGATTCCAGATGACAGCCAGCATCTATGACCACATGTGTGCATGAAAATTATGATTTTTAATCACAATTTGGTTAACAAGAACACTGGAAAAACCACACATAGACTGGCCTTTATATTGGTCCCTCTTTCTTCTTCTCAGCTCTGGACTCGGAAGTATTGGCCTGATGAATTCCAAACCCCTTATGTGGAGATTTTTCCTTCTGATTTGCCTATTCTATTACACTTAGGGAAAGGAACCTTTCAGGGGGCATGCTGATCTTTACAGAGGGAGTGTCCCAGAAGGAGAGAGATTTAAAAGTTCTTTATGTGCAAGTTTAAAAGTTCTTTATGTTCTTCTTAGTATAGGCAAGATAGAGTAAGGAGAAAATTGGGAATGCAGAAAGAATTTTTGTGAGCCTATGGCAGGACTGACTTCTGGCATTCATGTCAACAAATTTCCAGTATTTAGCATGTGTCCCAGAGAACCTAAGAACAGTAATTCATTTACCAATATAAGCAGTGGCTGGAGAAAACTTTATAATGAAAAAATGCACAGGAAGTCTCCTTTGTTTTGCCTCCTTTTTAGGAGCTTGGTGCAATGGAAAGAATATCTGGCTATAATTTAGGAGCTCTAGTTCTTTTCCAGGTATCAATAGCAATTGTGTCAGGGTAACTCGTCTTGCCTGCTTCTGTTTGTTTGCTTCTAAATGAGTTTTACTAAATGCCCTCTAAGTTTCTTTCCAGTTTAATATTTCCATAATTTTTGAATCACAGCATTTATAGCATCTATCATCTTTGAATATAAAAGCAGAAAGCACATCTATAGAGTTCCTCACTAGGTCTGAAAATATGAGCATATTTCTAGCTTTAATGCTTAAAGATATGGTTCTTCCAAAAGCCAACAAAATGCTGGTGTAACCTCATCTCTTTATAAGGAAATTCTTATAGATTATAGCAAATAACTGTATTATGCATTGTAATTTCCATGTATAGAAAGCTGTTTGCAAAGTTTCTTATTTTGATATCTATCTTGATACTTATTTTAGAATTGAAAAATTTGCCTATTTTTCTCTATTTTTAATATATATATTAGACAAATGAAATGTAAAGGACAACATAATCCCTGTTCCAAAATTGCTTATAAGAAACATGTACAAATTCAGACACCAGATAAAATACAAAAATTATGTTAAATAACTGCCTTAGTCCACTTTCTGCTGTTATAACAGAATACCCTAGACTGGGTAACTTACGAAGAAAAGAACCTTATTTAGTTCATGGTTCTGGAGAGTGGGAAGTCCAAGAGCATGGCACCAGCATCTGCATCATAACCTGGTGGAGGGCACCACATGGCGAGAGGTCAAGAGCAAGAAAGCCAGAGGAAGCTCACTTTTATAACAAACCCACTCCCATGATAGTGACATTAATCCATTCATGAGGGCAGAATCCTCGTTAACCCATTAATCCACTCATGATAAGAAAGATTACATTTCCAACACATGAACTATTGGGGAATACATTCAGTTACAGAGGGATACATTCAAAACACAGCCAAATAAATGTTAATGGTAAAACAAATACTTACTGGGAAGCTGATGAAAGGAAATGTTAGGGACTGAGTGTGTCTCCCCAAAATTCATATGTTAAAATTCTAACTCCTAATCTGAGTGTTAAGAGGTGGGGTCTTTGGAAGGTAATTAAGTCATGTGTGTGGAGCCCTCATGAATGAGATTAAGATCATTGTGAAAGGGATCCCACAGAGCTCCCTAGCCCTGTTTCTGAAATATGAGGACATAGGAAGAAGACAGCCACCTATGAACTAGGAAGTGGACCTTGCTGGACACCAAATCTGTTGACCCCGTGACATTGGACTCTCCCAGCTTCCAGAACTGTGATAAATAAATTATTATTGTTTAAGCCACTCAGTCTATGGTAAATTTGTCATAGCAGCCTGAAGGGGCTATGGAAGGGAGCCATGAGAATCAGGTATTATATGCAGAGGGCATGAAGACTGAGAGTTAGAGACCAAGATGATGTAAGTGGATGAACACCATGTTATAAAAAACAATGACTGAATGACTTGAAACTAATTAGCCTAGAGAAGAGAAGACCAAAGGATGACATGACTGCTATTATCAAATATTTTAAGAACTGTCCTGTAACCTATGGAATCCCTTTACATTGTGTTGTCCTAGAAGGGTGGGCTTTATAAGGACAAAAGTCCCTGTTGAATATGAGGACAATGTTAACAAAGTTTTCCAGCACTGGAGTGGAGTATCTTAAGAGCTAGTGAATTTTTCATTATGGAAAGTATCCCGCTGAGATTTTTAAGAATATTTCTTCATTTGGGAAGAGATTAGACCAGATATCCTTTTAAGAGCTCATGCAACTCTGTCTAATTTGTGATTCTATTTTCATTTAAATAGTAAGCTAAGGCAGGAAAACATTTTAAGCATAAAATGGAGAGTGAAAGAAAGCTTACCATGGGGAAATTAATGGGCTACAAATGGGGAATTGAGAAGAAAAGAGAGTAAGGGATAGGAAAGGACTATACTGATCTTATAGTAAAGAGATTAAGCCAGGCATGAATAACAAAGCGTTTTAACCTTTGGCATGAGGGTCGGGGCCTTGATCCAAAACGCAACAGGAAGTTCACAGATTAACCAGAAAAGAAAGGGGACAAATCACAAAGTTGATATGCGCCCTCCCCCAGAGAAATGTGGTTAATGATTGTTAAAACATATCCAGTGCTAAAGGTCGACAGGCATCCAATGATGTCGAGATTACAACAAGTTAGGAGGAAAAGACAAAGCTGTGGACTAAATCCTTGACCATTTGTTTTTGTGTAGTTTATGCCAATGAGATGTATTGGGGGTGTTGGAGAGGAAGATGAGCAGTTGGGAGAAATGGGAAGAAAGGGAAATGTGAGGAGCTGGTGTGAAGGTAAGGGAGAGAACTTTCCAAAAGGCCGATATTATTTCTCCACCAAGAAAAAGGGAATCCTCCCACATAGTATAGTGATTATAAACTAATAGAAAGACAGTAAAATTCTAAACAAAATAAAAGCAAAATAATTTTTATAAAAAAATAAAATAAAATAAGAAAAAGGGAATCCCTTTCTGGAAAGTAAGTAAAATCTGGGCCCTTTACACATCTGTACTTTAGCTAAAGATTGCACACTACTTCAAGGGGAAGGTGTGCTAATATCCCCACATCCTGGTTAAATTCCAAATCAAATACTTTCATTCTACCTACCTAAATCCTCTGTTGTTTAATTGAGGGAAGTTATACTTCACTCCACTTCCTTAAAAGCTAATAAAACATGTCTGGAGTTGTTCACGCTATTATACTATGTAGTATAATGTGATTCTTAGACTTTTAAATGTCCACAAGACTCTTTATATCCCCTAAAAAAGGCTCTTTAAATTTTGGTTGTTAGCATTTTTCCCAGCAATAACATTTTGGATCTTTATTATGTTATTAATATATACTTATGAAGGACTATGATTAAGGATTATAATTTAATAGGATTCTTTTTATATAGCAATGAGACATCTTCTCAAAATTACACTGATAGCACACATCTTTCCAACTTTTCTTATATTTTATATGGTTGTCTTTAGGATGTTTCTTACCCTCACCAAAGAAATCCAAGAAAATGTCAACTTCTACTTGCTTCTTTACTTCACCTCTCAGTTGTCAGTTTTTCTGAATTCTCTTTATATTAAGGCAAGACCTAACTTGGCTTGGTTGTTGGAAACTCCTGGCATCACAAGAGGGTGGAAACTTGGCCCTAATCCAATAAACTTTCATGATAACACTCTTTTCAGCTTCATTTCAGTGGCTTCATCTGATAACCAGGAAGAAAAGAACTACTTGACAATGTGTCAGCTTACTATCTAGTTTGGTTCACATGTCGAAAATGTAAAATTCTATTGCCCATTGCTAGGATAAATGTCATAGCTTGTAAAGACTAATCTTGTTCAACGGATGCACTTTTAAAATTATAAATCTACTTGAAAACCAATCTGATAACAAAGACATGCCTGCAAAGGGATGATTCAGTTGTATCAATGTACTTGTCACTCAGACCTCACCAAAAAAAAAAAAACATGACGGGGCTGGGTGGGTGTTAAAAGCATGCAAAGTCTTGATAATAGGAAAACATTAGCCACAAAATGAAAGAAAGAAACATTAAAAAAAGGTTCCAGGCAAAAAATTGTCTAATGAATTTTTTTAGACTTTATGAGTACAAACAGACCAACTCAATTTGCCTGAAAAATTAGTAAATCTTTAATGTACTTTGGCCAGTATCACTATTTTAAAGTTGAGCTTGTACACATTGTCCTGACTTATTCTCAAATAAAATTGGGAATATAACTCTTATTTGCTTCATATATTATAGTCAATTTTGTATGCTAGTGGAAAGGAAGGGCTGTCTCTTAACACTACTTGCAGAAATTGCGTTCTATTTCCCTACCATTTCCCAGTGTCCCCTTATTTTCTTGCCCCAGAGACTTTATTTAGTTATTTGTGTATATATTTGTAATTTGATTTTACTTGTAAAAACCACTGGTCAAGTTCAATGGCCTGTAATTGAAAGTGAAGGTTGATTTTTATACATTCTTTAATACTTTATCAGGGTATTTTAATTTAACTATGTCCAATTTCACGTGAGAAACTGTTCCTTCAAAACCCAATTAAACAATTCCAATGTAGGAATATTTTTAAAAATTTGTAAATTCTAGCTTTGATTTTCCTAATTAATTCAATCAGCCCCTCTCTACCTCACAGACCAGATCCCTGCAAGCATAGTCAAAGAAGAGAATATTAGATTATCTGATATATTGGTCTGGGTACATTACTAGTCTCAACAGTTAAATTTTCTTTTTCTTTTTCTTTTTTTTTGAGGCAGGGTCTCACTCTATTGCTTGGGCTAGAGTGCAGTAGCATCATCATAGCTTATTGCAACCTCAAACGCCTAGGCTCCAGCGATCCTTCTGCCTCAGCCTCCAAGAGTAGCTGAGACTACAGGTATGCACCACCACACCCAGTTAATTTTCCTATTTTTTGTGGAGATGGGATCTTGCCATGTTGCCCAGGCTGGTCTTGAACTCCTGGTTTCAAATGATCCTTCGGCCTCCACCTCCCAAAATTCTAGGATTATAGGTGTGAGCCACTGAGCCTGGCCCTAAATTTTCTTTTAATTACTGTATGCTAACTTAGGATCTCTATTCTTACTTTGTAAATGGATAATTAATTGCTCTTCACCTTACTCTTCTCACTAGTGCTTGACCTTGGCTTGACCTTACCATGATACTGGGTGACATGAATAGAAATTATTTTTCCTTCCTTCCTGCCTGTCTCCATTCCTTCCTTTCTTCCTTCTCATTACTTACTCTAGTTAAAAAGTTATGAATTTATCTAAAGCATTTTTTTTATTTTTAACATTTTTGTTTTGTTGGTTATTATCTGTTTGTGCTCCTTTGTTGAGTCCAGTTAGTCTCTGACTGTGGACTTGTGAAATAACTCACATGCTAATTTATTATTATATTAATAAGAATAAAATTTCACATATCACATCTTTAATAATTTTGTTAGAAAAATTCATGTATAAACTAATAAATAGCTTTCCCTTTCTATGGCCACTTAAAATGTGAACATGAAAAATATTAAATAAATTAAATGAATGCTTTCTAATTCCCTCTTAGAGAGCAAATATTATTGATATTTTATATTTGAATGTTTTAGGCAAAGCTAAAACAAAATAATATTTGATTTTCCCTTTAGGGGACCTCTAGTGCCTCACTGAACCTCACATGCTGGTATTGTTCCAAAATTTTCTATGTACTGACTTCATTGACTGTATTGACTCTATGCAGTATATCTTTTTTGGGGGTAGGATCTTTGGATTTTAAACTGAGCTTCCTATAACGAAAATATCTAAACCTAAATGTGTAAGTGCCTACTAGTTGGAACCTCTGTTTCCAGAAAAATCAATGAGGTTTAATATTTTGGGAAAAGGAAAAGCAGGTTCACTCATACGTTTTTCATATTTTTATTAAACACCTACTATATGACAAGTCTTTCAATAGAAACTAGAGACATAAAATGGAAAAAGGAAAAATAATATAAAAATAATTTTAAAATACAATAATACAAAAAGAATTTACATACTAGAGAAAACAATATTGTCATTAAATATGACCTATTCTCTTCTCCACCCTTCCTTCTTTTAACTCCTTCTCAATTCATTCAGGACTGTCCCACCTTCCTTTTTACTCCCTCATCCCACTACAGTTTTATTACATTGCTTGCTTAATGTCTATCTTTGGGGATTTAAAAGCAGGAAACATCTTGACTTTGTTTGCTACCATATCCCTAATACCTTGCACAATACCTGGAGACCATAGTAAATGCTCCATAAATACTTTTTGAGTGAATAAATGAATGATTAGATGCAGTTCCACATTTATAAAGGAAAAAGCATATTTTAATATATAATATATATTTCAAAACAGTATATTCCATATTAGTCTACTTAAAATAGAGTAATATTTTTAGAGCAAAGATAAAAATAGGATAGTATCATGACTCCAGTGTTATAACTTGCTGCCTGCTGGCCATACCACTTTCACATCTCTTTCCATTCTATCTAACAATGAAATTCTACAACTCCATCTTTATTACTTTCTGATTCCTAGATTAGATTATATAGCTATCAAGTTATCTTGGAAAGTATGGGCACATATTCACACTTTCCTCTTTACTGTCAATAAAGATATAAGTTCACGTGCAGTGGCTCATGCCTGTAATCCCAGCACTTTGGGAGGCCAAGGCAGGAGGATCGCATGAGGCCAGGAATTTGAGACCATCCTGGGCAATATAGTGAGAACCTGCCTCTACATAAAATAGGAAAAATTGGCCAGATGTGGTGGCACACGACTGTAATCCCAGCTACTCCAGAAGCTGAGGCAGGAGGATCACTTGAGCCCAGAAGTTGGCAGATGCAGTGAGCTCTAATCCTGCCACTGCGCTCCAGCCGCAGTGACAGAGCAAGACCCTGTCTCTATAAACAAACAAACAAAAAAGATGTGTTCAATGGTATGCTGTTGTAAAAAAAAAAAAGAAATAACAAAGTACATCTCTATATACTTACTCCAGACAAAGAGATAATGCTTTGAATACTGTAAAATGCTTCTCTTCATAGTGCCTAATACAGTATCGTTGACTCCCCAACATTAGTCAAAAATCCAGTTGAGATCACTTAGAAGATTCTGGAGAAAGGCAGGAAGGCTGGAGTCGAAGAAAGAATTTGCTCCTTCTTGTAGCTTCCTGTTCCATTTGTGTTGTCCCAGCAAAGTCTCCCAGGCTGGTAGAGGCCACGTCTCCTGCCTTCGCCAGCAATCCCAGAGTCAGCAGCATGGCGCCCCCACACTGGTACCACCAGGGTCCAGTCAGGAGAACTGCACTAGGTAGATTAACAGAGGTCATTTAATATAATGAATGAAAAATTGATCAGGTTTTAGAGAACAAGAAAGGGGAACACTGAGGTAACACAGAGATAAGTAAGTCCAGGAAGTAGCGACCACCCAAAGGCAGAAAGGAAGGCGTGGGGCTTGTCAGAACCTGGAAGCCTGGAGGAAGGACTCAGGCCTCTGCAGAGGGGCTGCCTGTCTGGTTCAGTATGAGCAGAGGGAGCTCAGTTTGAGCCTCGACTTTGTCCACCGCTGCATTTCGGGAATATCTGAGCCTGTGAGATTGACCCAAGAGAAGTCAATTTTCATAGGTTGATAATATTTGTTATTTTAGTTGTTTGTTTATCTATTTGCTCGTTTCTTTGTTTTGGCTCAAAGATGAGGAAATAGGTTTCAGTGGCTCGAGGCAGAGGAAATAGGTGATTAGGGAGAAAGATCGAAGAAGAAAGAGCGTAGTGTGGCATTTAATTCCCAGCCTGGTCTCTTTGATAAATGCCGAACCTTACAGGGGTCGGGTGGGGAGAGAGAGAGACTGTAAACAGGCTTAAGAGACCACTGCCATGAGGGTCTTTGTAAAACACAAGGCACTATGGATATTCCTTAGATCCCATATGACAAAGCATATCTCAAACTGCAGAAACGAGTGCTCGCCCCCACTTCTGAGATACACACACATTGTCGCACTGTCGTGATAAAAGCTAAATTGTATACAGTGGTGCTCAGCACACAGTGCTGCCCCTGCAATGCTGAAAAGCATAGAAAGCAAGTGTTCAGCAGGGAACAGAGTTAAAGGAATAGCTCAGAAGATGAATTTTTCCGCAAATGCTAGATGCTTCCCTCACTATTCTCTACCATACAAATGGATTTTGAAGTTACATTTTGATTTCTCAGTGAGAGATTCATTGACTGGCTATTGACATTTTCAGCTTATAACTCAAACTCTTGAATGAGATTCAAAATCCTTTGTAGGTACCTGTTAATAATCCAATTTTGATTCAGTCAAAATATGTGCTAATTGAATTAGACATTGCTAACTATGTGAAATATGGGAAGTACAAGTCACAGATATGGAGACTAATTAATATTTAATTTAATACTATAATATAATACTAATTTGATGTTGTGCTTATATTCACAATAGCCCTTATTTTTCAGGAGGTAATTCTCCCACTTACTCTCAGGTAGGGAACTACAAAAGTCGGCAGCTTTCTTACATTAGCATATGTTTTGCTATTAAAAAGCGGTGTGCTAAGATCCCTAAAAAGAAACATAGAGGCTGTGCCACCAAATTGTAACCATGAATTTCCCTTAAAACCTCTTAATCTTAAATTAGATTGAATAAGCCTTTATGGGTGCTTTTCATAGTTGGTGTATTTAGAAGTTTTACTAATTCTAAAGAACATTAAATGTCTAATCATGCTTTGGGGTATACACAAAAAGACATCGAATATAACAGAAGTTTTTTAAATGTTCTGAAACATTGTCACTCCATATGCTGGAGCCCACATTGCTGTATTCTAGTGGATTGTTGGAAGTGTGGAGTCGCTGCAACACTTTTTCTACTAACGATGATTTTTAGGCAGTCTGTTCGAGACTTCTGCCTGTTCAGTTATTTACACTCTAAGTCTAATGCAAGCCTGACACATTTATTTCTGTGAACAGCAGTATTTTACTGTGAAAAGAAGGTGTTTGTAAGCATTGCCACATGGTCCTTGGGATGCGTGAGCAGAGTGAGACAGTCTTTTTTTTTTTTAATTGGAAAACAAATACTATGCAAAGACTAGAGAGAAGCAGCGTTAAGTTTTGTTGTTTAAAAATGTTTTAGGGATTTTTACATTGTTTTTAATTTAAGAAACAAAAGAGGTGTGATATAAAAAGAAATTCCTTTTTTACAGAATATAAACACTTTCTGCCCAAGAGTTGAAAGTGTGCCTCAAAACACACATGCACACACACACACACACACACACACAGAGCCCTTCAGCAGAGGATAGAAAATATACTGTTCAAGGGATTGAAGAAATCACTGACCAATCATTAGCAGACCACTAAGCTAACTAACCAAGCAGAGATTATAGAGGCCACACATCTAAAAAAAAATCAGACTTTACTGGATTAGTTTGAAAAGTCGTTAAACAAACAGCAGCTACAAACAAACCCTTGGGGGAAAGAATTTGATTTCTAGAATTGCCACGTCACAGTATTTTAAATGTCTAGTTTTGATCAAAAGAAAAATTATAAGGCATACAAAGAAATAGGAAAGCATGGCTCATACACAGGAAAAAAGTAATCGATAAACACTATCCCTGAGGAAATATAGATATTGGACTGCCTAGACAAAGACTTTAAGTCAGCTATTACAAATATATTCAAAGAACTAAAAGAAATCACGGCTAAATAATTAAGGGAAATTATGAGAATAAATCACATTAAAAAAATTAATAAAATGGTAGAAATTATTTTAAAATGAACCAAATAGAAACTCTGGAGTTGAAAAGTACAATGCAACTAAAATGAAATTTCACTAAAGGGGCTCAACAGCAGATTTGCACTGGCGGAAGAAAGAATCAGTGAACTTAAATACAGAACAACTGAGATTATCCAACCTAAGGAACAGAAAGGCAAAAAGAATGAAGAAAAATCAACAAAACCTCAGTAACCTGTGGGATAACATCACGTACACGAAGCAAACATAATGTAAATACCAGAGGGAGAGGAGACTGAGAAAGGAACAGAAGGAATATTTGAAAAAGTAGTTGTCAGAAATTTTCCAAATTTGGTGAAAAACATTAATCCACACATTCAAGCAGCTCGATAAACTCCAAGCAGGATAAACACAAAGAGATCAACACCTAAATATACATTATCAAACTGTCAAAAGACAAAGAGAGAATCTGAAAAGCACAAGAGAAAAGTGACTCAGTATGTGCAAGAAGTCCTTAAACAGAGGAGCATTCTGACTGCTCATCAGAAACCACGAAGACCAGAAGGCAGCGCGACGACATATTCAAAGTGCTGAAAGAAAAAAACCTGTCAAACAAAAACTCAATATCCAGCAAAACTATCCTTCAAAAATGAAGAAGAAATTAAGATATTACATCATAAACAAAATAATCAAAATACTAAAGGTAAACCTTCAAACTGAAATGAAAGAACTCTAGACAGTAACTCAAATCCACATGAAGAAATAAAAGCACTAGTGAAGAAAACCACATAAATAAACATAGAAGATAGCATACATGCATTTTGGGGGTAACTCTTTTCTTCTCCTATTTGATGTAAAACACAATTGTATAAATCAATTATTTACTGTGCTGATGGACTTATAATCTATAAAGATGTAATTTGTATGACAATAATAGCACAATATAGGGGAAGGAAAAGAGCTATATTGAAGCAAAATTTCTGTATGCTATTTAATCACTAGTAATCCAAATAGATTGTTTAAATTTACATGCTAATGTTAGATCCAGTTTCCCTCAGCCCCAGGAACAGAGAGGCAGAGTCACCGAGGATGCAAATGGCAAAGGAGTTTATTTGCTAGCTCGAGCTAGGGTCCAAGTCCCAGAGCACCAACGCAGTGGCCTCCCTATGAACCAGGACCCCCTCTTGGAGCCAAAGTAAAGCTTTTATACCTTTTTTGCACACGATACACTGGTGACGCATGACACGCAAGTTTCATACGACACACTAGGCACTCCATCTCCCCTCCCCCCCTTAGTCCATTGGTTTCTTTGAAGGTGGAAGATTGTTTTGGCTCCTGATTGGGTGGCCCCAAGCCCCGGGATTTTCAATTTTCTCGCCGGCTCCGGCTTTGTTCTGTGTTGGAGGGGGGGAAC